>JAJJMA010262934.1:0-19225 GCA_023529015.1 Papaver nudicaule | reverse complement strand
ACTCAATAAGCAAAAACTACATGGAACATCAAACAATCAAATGTAAATTAGAAAAACAAAAAGCATCACCTCACCTCACAACCAAGAACATTTCTAATAAGGCTCTGAACGAAGTGAATAACAATTTGCCTTCTATGTTCAGAAACAACAGTTGGTTGAATCTTACATATAATCTCCTGAGTAGTTTCTTCAGCTTTAAACCAACATTGAGAATCAATAGAAATTGGGTCTGGATTTGGTGGTGAAGATGAAGATGATGATAATGATGGTGGCGGAAGAAAAATATTATCTTCTTCTTCATCATCTATTAATATGCCGTTTGCCGTTGGCGGCCATATTTCAAGATCGCCCATGCAATCTAATTTACTCAGTTTTTTTCTACACCCTATTAGTACTACAACAACAACAGAAGAAGAACCAAAAACAAAAACAAAAATGAAAAAAAAAAAATCCTTAATCAAACCTTAAAAGTTAAAACCCCATAGACGGAGGATTCTTCTTCCGTCGGGGTATACTATCAATAAAACAAAACAAAAACAATAACGATAAAAAGAAAATTGTTCTTAAAACAGAAGATAAGAATCAAGATTTGATTTTATTTTATTTTATTCGATTCAGGGTTTTGGTATTTTAAAGAAACAAAAACTAAAATTGGGTTCTGTCAAAAAAAAAATTTATCGGAAGAAAAACCAGCGGCTGATTGTTCTTCTTCTTAACAAAAGGAAACAAAAACAGAGAAAAAACGAACCCTGAATTCTCTCTCAACAGTAGCAAGAAGAAGAAAAAAAACCAATTTTTTCTGTGTCTGCGTTTTTTCTTTCTCTCTCTCTCTATTGAAAAGAAATCTACCGTCTACAGAGAAGACAGACGCCAGTGTCAAATCTGGTTTTTACTGCATTTTTGTTGTCCGTTCCTTCCCTTTTCTACTCTATTAGGGTATTTTAATATTCCTTATTTACTCCTTGATTATCTTGGTAATTTCTGATTACGACCCTATCGTTATTTTTATGTTTTCTTGTGGAAGACTTTCTTGACCGTTAGTCCAATTTATACTTGTTTACCACCCCTCGTTGTCATTGTCCTAAAAGAAAAACTGTGCCTTGAATAGTGAAAAAGAAAATATTGTCACAAATTATTTAGTGCAATAAACTAAACAATAGGGTTTTATCGTTTTGGGTAAGAATTTCCCTTATTTAGCTGGAGATGGAGTTTACGTAGTAATTAGGGAAGATTTGAGTCTTGAATATACGAGATAGTTAAAATCTGCTGAGCAACGGTTTCATTTACGACGTAATAAAGAATATTTATCGGAGAATATTAAATTATCGTCAGGAGAAATTTCATTTGTCCATGCTGTCCAGATCATTTATTATATTGTAGATTAAGATTGAGAGTTAACTGATATGATTGTTCATGGACAGTTGAGGTTGTATTTTTATCATCTGGAATATTAAATTCAACTGCTCACTTCGATAACTGGAAACCAGATCAGTCGGTTATCTGGTTATTAAAATATCAGATTAGTCGTTCAATCATCTAAATAAATAAAGTCAGTTAATTTTCGGGTGATTATCGTGTAGTCACAAACGAATCTTTAATGATTGAAACGCAAATGTGACATTAATTCCTAATTATTTTCATTTATCGATATCTTTGAAAGACACTAAGTTGTTCTGGTAGGTGTTATTAAGCAAAATCTTAACACGTGTATTCATATTTTAGCAATTCTTAAAGCGATATTGGTGAACCAATCAAAATAAGTAAAAACGTTACACTTGTTGTCCAGTTGTTGATGAGTAACTTTACATAATATTATTTTGTAGATTACTATTGGTGTATACTTTAGAGCAAAGTATCTTAATAATCAAGTTCATCGGATAATTTCTAGGCATTGTTGTTGAGGGTTGTACCTTTGCGTGTATTAACTGTGGGTTTCAAAATATTATGTGTTTGGCCATCGAAAACATCTATAATTAGGTAATGGAAGACAAATGGACGATGAAAAATGGCAACGCCGAATTCTCTCCATGTGGCCAACATACAAATCCATATTCGTAGAGAAAAGACTATAGGTAGTGAGCACTCCTCCAGAGTGAAGGACTACTAATTTGAGCCCACAATGGAGATCTCTTAACCCTCCTTCACCCACAAAATTTCATCCTCTCATTCACCCGAAGGAGTACCTGGAAGTGGAGACTACACGACATGTAGTCAACCTTCCACGAAGAAATAAAGAAGAGATGAAGACATATGTACGGCATGTAATCTGGTATCCAAGAAGAAAATCATGTGAGGGCGGTGTCTAGTCTACCGTTTGGGATTTAAAAAATCAATTTTTTTACATACGGCATATTGTATTCCATATAGCATGTTTCGAAGGACTTTCCCATAGGGGGTCACTCCTTTGATTACCTATTATAACCATCAAAATGAAACAGTTAGTCCCAATTAGAGCAAGCACTATGGTGCTCATAATGTGTGCATTTTGCAAAAAATATATGTCAAAAAAAAAAACAAAAAAAAACGCAAGTACTATGGTAGCTAGAGAGGCGGCCATCGAAAGGCCGCCCATTTTTGGGAGTCAGCCACTTAGTGTCCGCCCCCCGGTCAATGTTTGACCTTGACCAGGCGGTCTTTCAGTGGCCACCTGGTAATTAGAAATAGTTAGACCAGTCACGTTTTCCCTCATTTCTTCTTCCCCTATATTTTTCACTCTCTAAAAACCCTCACACCCACATTTACCCCCTTTCGATTTTCAAAGTGTTATAGGAAGAACCATTGCACAATTTTTGAAGGGTTTGTTATACACGTTAAGGGGGTTGTTGTGCACGTTTCAATTTCAATTTTCATCCCTGAAATCAATGAAGGTATGTAATTTTGTAATTAGGGTTTAAACTTTCATTTGGTGTTGAATTTCAATTATTATGTTGATTAGTTGCATTTGATAGGTTTGAATGATGACATTGAACATAAAAATAGTAATGTAGAACATAAAATTGTAGCGATGTTGTGTTTTTTAGTAAAGTTTGAGTATGAAATGTTGAATGAATTGATTTGAGAGTAGGATTTTTTTGTTTTAAAGGTGCAAAATGGGGACTTACCTCCATGCATTTGCGAGAATGACTTTTGGAATTGAAATAGATACTTCGGAGGATGAAGTAGAGAATGCAATTATATTGTGGCACCAAATGGTTTATGAGGTTCGTATGCGCGAAATCCGTCAACCGGTTCCTAGGGTAGTTCAAACTCATAGGCAAATTATTCGTGATAGAGTTCTCACACTGGAATGCCTAGATGCTAGTGACCGGACCTAAATTTTCTTTTACATTTAAGTGAAATATATACAAAGAGCATGGTTTATGTAGGAAACTTTTGTTCTTCTCAAAAGAGAAAGAGAGGGATGACATGTACAAGTGTTTTATACAGGACCGACCATAACTGTTATGACTGCTATTATTTCACACCACACTTCACTTTGTATGTACGATAGTGAATCACATTATTGCAGTCCTTAAACACTCATGGTCCGACCAAATAACAGGTGAAGAAGAAATAAGAAAGCAAGTTCATACAAAAGAGATTATATCCAAAAAAAAAAAATCAGAAGTTGCAAAGATCTTGAAAATGCTCTGTACTCTGACTTCAGCTTTTCTGAACACCACAAATTAAGATGGGCTGATGAAGTACCCCTATTTACGCATGATGTTATAATGATGAAGGATTATTTTGATGATCACCCTACCTATACCGATAGACAATTCAAACAACATCTTGGTTTGCCTAAAGTTTTGTTTAAGAAAATACTACTAAAACTTGAGGATGTGGATGAAGAATGGAAACAACGTCCAGATGCAACAGGACTAATGGGTCATTCTTCGACTATGAAGATGGTTGCAGTGATGAAGGCATTGTGCAAAAGTATCGCGGCTGATAGTCTTGATAATTATACTAGAATGGGAGCAACCACAATCCACAAGTATATTAAACTTTTTTGTGACTTGATTTGCCGCACTTATGGTGAAAGATACTTGCGTGAACCCACACCCGAAGATGTGCGGAGGCTTTTAGAGGAGAACACGGCAAGAGGGTTTCCAGGAATGCTTGGTAGTGTGGATTGTATGCATTGGTCGTGGAAGAATTGCCCGGTTGCTTGGCAAGGTACTTATCGAGTTAAAGATAAGGAGAGTTTGTTGGTGTTAGAGGCGGTTTGTTCATTTGATTTATGGTTTTGGCATATTTGTTTTGGAATGCCGGGGTTCAATAATGACTTGAATGTGTTGAGTCACTCACCACTCTTTGATAGGCTTCTTCAAGGTTTAGCTCCCCCGTGCAACTTTACCATCAATGGGCACCATTACGACATGGGTTATTACTTGGCCGATGGTATCTATCCAAAGTTACAGACAATTCTACAAGCTTATAAAGTAACATTGAACATTCCTAACCGGGTTAGGTTTAACAAGTATCAAATGGCAAAGAGGAAGGATGTTGAGAGGGTTTTTGGCGTTCTTCAATCGGTGTACAAGGTCGTTGGGTATCCATGTAAGTATTGGAAAGAATGTGACATGAACTTGATAATGAAATGTTGTGTAATCTTGCATAATATGACTGTTGAGCATACTCGTCGTGCCAAAGAATGGGGTCGGATTCTTCCAGGTGAGGTAGTAGAATGCAATGGCCCTGCGGTACATTACAAGAATTTGCTCGATCTCACCAAACACATTTCTTTGTGTCATGATAGAGGAGAACATGAAATCTTAGTTGAGTCGAGCATTGAGGGGTCAGATTTGGAGTATGCCCAACCTGTGTCGCGTTCTTCTGACCCTACTTCCACTGATTCGTACGAGTTCTCGGATTCAGATGATGAAGAAGCAGTTCCTTGGGCTGTTGTGAACGCTACTGAGTTCAATTATTATGATGCTCACGGGTTGGACGATTTGGGTAGGGCATATGGGGGAAGCTCAGGAAGTGGTTGCACCAGTGAACCAGGCTATGGATGTTAACCATGAATCAGAAGAGGAATATGAAACAGATCCAGATTCACCAGGATATTGAGAGGGCGATTCAACCCAACCACCGGATGATACAGACAGCGATTCTTCTACCGATTCTGATGCATCTACCAATTCCCGGGCCTCTTCAAATTCGTATTATGATGAAGTTAATTTAGCCGATGATTAAAGATACTTAGCTTTCATTGGAATTAAAAAAAATTAAAATTAGATTCTGCTTAGTACACAATTTTGGTGTGTAATAATTTTGTTTTTAAAATAAAGACTGCATTCGGTTTTTGCTTGCTTTGTAGGACATTACAAAGTTCTATTAAACTTCACTATTATCTCTGCCCATTCATGCTTAGTGACTGGAGCTGTTAAAGGTGAAGTAGAGTTATCTTGGCCCTTCCCTGCGAGTAGTTTAGAAAACTTCTTCGATTTTCCACAGGAGCCACAAACCAGATACCTTTTGTCTCCATCTTTAATACCACCCCTATATTGTACTTCAAATATTCTGTTGCATTCAGGGCATTCAGCCCCGGCCCATGGACAATTGCTTGACCAGTGATCGGTCTATCCACATGAATAACAAGAGTGATTCTTGTACTGTTATGGAGTGGAAAAATCGGGAGTGGGAGCTATTTTACCTCCACGGATAGCCTCATCTAACAATTGAAAATCCCGACATTCAGCCTTTTGACACTTGAGAAACAACCTTGCAGGATTCTTAGATGTATTCGACTCGATAATCTTGCGAAACCCATCAAAGTGTTTTTTAGGTACCTGCGACCGGAATACAGGGGCACGTCCGAGTCCGATTCGGAATAGTCCTTTTATTTAAATGTTTTGTTGTACAATTATTTAAGGGTTTAATTTCAGAAACAATCCTTACTCAGATTGATCGTGGTCTATTTTGTTGGATGATTACGAGATTGGGATTACATTACATAAATTGCAAATAAATTACAAAAAATAGCTAGTTAAATGACAAAGTCATTACATTAGGGAAATTTAACTACGATACACTATAAAGAAATTATTAAACACAACTCGTAAAATTCACTTGGGTGTCAATGATCAAGACCGTCTGGATTTTAATCAATATCATATCCCGGAAGAACATTTTTGAAGATTTCGTAGCATTCGTCAAATTTAAATATGGTGCTTGTCTCGCTAAAATACTTAGATCTCGGCAATAGGTTCGGAGGCCGACGATTGTGGATGACGCCCTTGAACATCAACAAGAACGATAAGAAACGTATCTGCTGCACTTTCGATCGACCTAAATCGATATTGAATCGATCTCCTAGTCCTTCCATTATTATTCTCACCATTATCATGGAACAAGACAAAATATCAAAGATGCGATCCCAGAGAACGTTGTTCAAGAGCCCGCCTTGAATTCTCATATGTGCACCAACAGTAATAGCTACATACGCTTGAACAAGAGCAACATCTTCTTCGAGAGTAAAACGAACAATCATATTGAGCGAAACGAAAGACTAAAAGTGAGAGTTTTGGGTGAGAGTTAGAGTGAAAAGTCAATGAAAATGGTATTGATTGGGATGAATTTTGAGTTGAGAAGGGTGGGTTGGTTTTACAGGAAAAGACCCAACGGATCTATTTTTTATTGTGGCAAATTCGACCGTTAAACAAGATTTTACCATTGAAAATGAGTGGTTTAGATGGGGTGTAAAGGGGGTGTGAGGAAAGAAAAGTCAAAAAAATATAAAAATGGAGGGGCGACCACCGAGTGAGCGTCCATTTTTAGGCGTACACTCAATGGCCGCTAGCGCCCACTGAGAGGCCGCCTGGTGCGGCCATTGAGTATCCGCCTGGTAAAAACGACATAAAACGTGCAACAGATCTATCTGAAGTTTTAATTTGGCTTAGGCCTTTTACATAGAATATATGTTGTTTTACATACTATTCATGCTAAAAGTGCACCATAGTGCTTGCTCTTAGACATTAGTCATACCCCTCCCTCTTACAAGCTCTTCAGGCATGTTCCTATGGGACACAAAAAACACAAATTTAGAGTGTTTTGGCTCACTATGGACCCAGCAAAGAGCCAAAACGACGTTGCAAAGTTGCAATGCAACTTTGCAACGTGAGACAGTATTAGTGTCGTCGATGTAATTTCCATCGGCGGATGGTTTTTCCATCGAGGTCGACAGAAATTCTGTCGACGACAGTTTTTCTGTCGATTAGATTAGGCTCATCCAACGGCTTATATTTAACTCCCAAATTCTATATAAACTCAAATATGTTCTTCACTTCATTCACTCACAACTTAGTTCGATATTTCTCAAATCTTCTCTCGATTTCATCCGATTAATCTATTTTTTTTTGCATAATGTCAAATCCATCATGTTCCCAAGTCACTCAGTCATCAGATTCACCTCCACCACCTTCTCCTCCAAACTTTATTTTACTCGGTACTCCTCCGGCATCACCTAAATTTCGGAGCGTAACTGAAAAATTAGTCCATAACTACTACTACATTGAACCTTCATCGAAATCTCCTCCTTTATTCACTCCTCCTCCATTTAAGAGATTATATCCTACTCCTCCTAGACACTATGGTAACCCAACAGTTAAGCGATGCAAATCTTCCACAACTTCTTCTTCTTCGTCATCTAAAAAAGAACCTGCACCGAAAAAACCAGCAAATCCTCTACATTCATTACCAGATGCACCTAAACCTCATCTAAGTTTACGTGGGATGAAGATTTATGTCTGTGTACAAACTATATGATTTTTTATCCGACCCCGAACGATATAAAACGAAATCGGGTTAAAATACGAACGACATTAGCGTGTCCTCAAATTAGATAGAAGTACTTCCAAAGTTGAGCGTGATCAGAATAGGTTGTGGTCGCGTTGGAGAAAAATACACCAAAGAGTCCACGATTTTTTGCACATGGGGAGATTGATCAAAGCACATCATTTTCCGGAAAATACCGATGATGAATATCTTACATGACTTTGAAGGAATGGCAACGATGTAAAGGAAAGAAATTCAAGTACGAACGACATTAGTGTGTCCTCAAAACTTATCTTTTTAATCGTTATGTGGGTTGATAAGAAGAGTTCGTCGAAGACAGTATTAAAGTGTCTTATGTTCTGGCCTAACACAGTCCTTTATCTTTAGTAAAGGTCGAACTACCGCAACTACGGGCGGTCGACCTTATCCAAAATAAATGACTGTGTTAGGCCAGAACACAATAAGGCTTGCACATCGGTTTGCTTTATTTTGCATTGCACCGATGTAAAACCATCAACGTGGCAATGGTACATGATAAAACAACAAGCATTGCAAATTTTATCGTGTACCATTGTCATGTTATATTTTTGCTTCTGAAGGATTTGTTCGGCCAATTCAATGACTTCAGGGCAAGGATTTTCAATCCAGTTTGCTTTTTTGGCATCGCATCGATGCCAAAACATAATAAGGTAATGGTACAGGATAAATCAGCAAGCATTGTTAAGTATTTATCGTGTACCATTGTCTGTTATGTTTTTGCATGTGCAGGATTTGTTCATAGGCACAATCAACGACTTCGTGGATAGAAAAGCCGAGTACATCGTTTATTTGAAATTCAAATTACATTACATTACATAATTAAAGCCGACTTTGTTTGTTTGTTCAAGTCCACCTAGAAAAATTCTGGTAGACTTTGTCTCAACACGCGGTAGCAACTCCATAATGCAAACACCCTTCCTTGCTCTTCGAAATAGAGGGTTGATGCCATAGCTTCCTGCAGATTTACAAATTAAATTATGAGGTAGCCATACAAAATAAATTTAGAAGAAAAAAAAATACTAACGACTTGTTCTTCATCACATCCCCATTGTTCTTCGGCGACTTGACGCACGTAATTTCCAAGGATACGACAATCATTAATGATCCTTCCAATTCTAATTCCTGTGCCAAACTCGTATGCCTAAACTCTTGTGTGTTTGGCACACGAACGGAGACGAAAGCATTCATAAGAGCAAGATCATCATCGACTTCAGTAAACTTCGAACCCATATTGATTTGATTGGTTATAAAAAAAATAAAAATAAAAACTCTTATATAGAAAGGATTCCAACATTCATCAAATTTCTTAGATTATTTACAGCATCATATTTCTTAGATATTTTACATCATATATTTTCACAAACTAACAAAGGGGCTTGTTATCTAGGTTCCATAGGAATCTAATACATAAAAATCGACTTGGCGAAAAATCTCTGCCTATCTTCAAACACTGGTTTATCTTCTTCAGGAACTTCAGTTTGTTGCTCTCTCACTATCTTTAAACCCTTGTTGAATTTTTTCAACTGAAGCAACTTCCATTCGATACGTTCTTTGTATGATTGTCCTGGGTTTTTACCAGTTTTAATAACTTTCAAATTACCTTTCGGTTGCACTTTCATATATGATTTGCCTTTGGGTTGAACTTTCATATTTTCTTTGCCTTTTGCTTGAATTCTTTGCCTTCTCGCCAAAATTTGAATTCTCCTCTGTTTTTTTTATTCCTCTATATTTTTTTGTATCCCTCACAATATTTCTTTTCAGCGGCCTCTCTTACAACTCCGGACCAATTAAGAAATTTGGATGTTTCTTCCATTGGAGGGGAAAAGAGCAGAAGAGAGTAGAAAAGAGTTGGTGTAATTTTTTATTCAAGTTTTACCGCATTTTATAGCGGTAACTAATTCAAAAATATTACCGTTGGAGGATTGAAATTCCATATACGATGATTTTTCCATCTGTCGACAGAATTATCATCGACCACCACTGTCCCATTTTGCGTTTACTAGTCCACCTAGGATTGCAAAGGGGCACATTTCCTAGGTCCCATTGGAACCGGCCTCATAAATACATTATTCCAAAAGTAATAATGCAAAAAAGTAAGGAAAAAAAACATGCACACAAGTGAAAATTAGCATTTTACACGTCCCAACCTAACGGATTAAGAAAGTCTGTACGTTAATTTCTGTTCAACATTCCATGCCTTCAGTCCTTGTCCGGCGCAATAAGCAGTCAAAGAGGGGTTATTTATTAACGAGTAATATACAAGGGACTGTAACCCAAATAATCAATTTATTCCCGAAGCTGCTACAGGCCCCCCGCCTTTCTCCCCCGGCTCTCTCCACCGCTATGTGACATGCTTCTCCACCACATAAATCTCTCCCTAATCCGACAGTGGAGTAGTAGGGGGTCCGCCCATCGATTTTGGTCCAATTAGAGAGCGCCACATAGCGGTGGAAAAGCAGGTGGTGGAGAGAGGCGGGAGCGAAAAGCATTTTCGATTTATTCCATCCTGTCCGTCTGTATAGAGTTACGTTCCTCTGAAATGATCCAACGGTGACCGACTCAACTTACATTAACTCAACTTCGATAAGATCGAAAAAACCAAACTAGGGCCACTAGGCAATACATGTGGAATTTAGGCAACATGTATCATGGGTATTAATAAGCTTGATTCACTAGAAAATCAGAACCGTTGAATATCCATCTAATGGACTTCAACATCTCAATTGAGATCCAAATCAATTCCATACCATATCGATCTCATTAATATATGCAAATCTTTTTATTTAGTCCACATTGGTTACTCTTTACACTAGATGACCGCTGACACGGTGGACGGGCCGTCAGTGCGAAGGAATCGAAATAACCGACAAAAAAAATTATAAAGTAAAAAAATAATTCTTACAATCGCTTCTCCTCTCAATTCTAGACTACCGCACGCTGTGAAAGGCCGACGGGAAAAAAAAATAAAAACACAACTAAATTGTTTATAAACAGTTAAACATTTTTTAAGTTTTTCGGCTATATGATTGAATTACTTGAGCTTTACCGAAAAATTGTTCATCTCCTGGTTCGGCAACCTCACGTCATTGGGGCTGATTCAAAAGAATCGGGGCTGATTTATATTCGGTACGGAGAAAGCTACCGAGTAGTGTTAATGTTTTTATTTACATTACTCGGTAGCTTCATGAATTTATATTCGGTAGCCAAAAAAATCAGCCCCAATTCTTTTGAATCAGCCCCAATGACGTGAGGTTCGGCAACACCTTAAATTGATGACTTCTTTTTTCTTTTTAAAACATGTGCAGCTAATTATGATATTACAATATTAAACTAAAAGCTTCATCTCAGGTCACTAGTAAAAAAAGCTCTGCGAATCGGGCAACGCCTGAATTAACCCACCCATAGACCGATTCGCCTTTTCTGTGCCTAAATCTTCCATTCTCTGCTTCAATTATCATTCATGGATGAAGACTTAGGGGAGTCTGATGAGGAGGATGATGATTTTGGGTCTTGCTTTCTGGAGTGCTGTTTTTTTTCTTAATGTTCTGCTAGGTCTGTTTTCTGTTTTTTTATTTCAGTTCTTTAGCCCCATCCCAATCTTCAAACCGATTCATCAAAATTTGGAAGGACTCTGTAATCTTTCATATTACGATGTTGTTGATGATCTGCTGTTAATAAGACATTCAAATAAACCAGATCTTCTTACATGTACCTGTTCTCCCTTCCTTATTTTTTTTAATTGGTTCAATCTCTCCTTTCATCTCATCCTTTTCGATTGTGGGTTTGTGAAGAATTCCAGATCTTGGGTTATTTCTGTTTGGCCTGATTTGTGTGAAGTTTCGTTCCTTATTTGGAATTGGATTTACTTCGAAGCTCCTTTCCTCACAAATTGGCAGCGCCTAGTCCTCCTGAGTTTCTTGGCTGTTCTTCATTCCTTGAAGCTTTTTCTTCTCAATCTCGAACCCAAATTTAACCCTGGTTGTTGTCTATTTTATAGAATTATGGTTTGTTGGTCTTCTACCTTCTCATTTAACCTGATTCTGCTTCCTGCTGAGGCTGCATCTGATCTTAGATATCTACTCATGCATCTCAGTTTCTATGAGTCTAAGCTTTCTTACCAGATTTCGATCCTTATCCGAGGTCTGATTCTATTGTTCCTTCTTGACTCGTCATGGTTCACTGAACCGGATTTGACGGACTCACTGAGTCTAGTTGCCACCTTTTGTCTCGATACCGTGTATCATCTTGACTCTCCAACTTTGGATATTTTTTTTTGCACGTGTCAGTTTCGACATCCACCTGTGGTGGCATCAACACCTGTCCCAGCCGGTTTCTACTTGTGTTGAGTTGTCCTTTGTCCACCTGTACACCTCTAATTTAAACCTTTATTTTTTTAGGAGGACAAAGTTTTCCACACCTCACCTATTCCTAACACCTAATCAGTGGACCTCTACCTATTACCTCGGTGGTCAACTTGAATCCTTATTCTTAGTATCACCTAGGTTTTTCAATAGACTGCAACAATTTCACCTTGAGATTGGGTCTGCTTCACTGCACCGGATTCCGGGTCTCGTTACCAAGCTGGTAATTTGTCATAATTTTATATATTGGCTTTTCACGGGAAAACTGGATATGAAGACTTACAAGGCGAACTGGATGGTTTTTATTAACTGGAAGAATTTCGGGAGAGGATTTTGGATGGTTCTTCTTAGTGCTAGTTATATTAGTATGAATTTTCTACTTGCATTTAGGTTAGCTAATTATATTAGTAAGATTACTCTGCATGCTTTTAGGTTAGCTAGTTTTCTCTGCATCATTTGTTGTGTCCTATTTCAATTTGTGAATTTCGAAGGTCTACCATGGATTAGTGACAATCTTATGAAGCTCTGGCGGGATGAGGAAAAAGTTTGGTTTCATCGTTATGGGGTAATTCCTTTTTGCCTTAAAGGATACATTACGTCAGGCCATTTTTGTAAATGGCCGGTTGCCGTCAACCTTGTGTGCATGGCAACACTTCAGTGGTTTGGTTTTGTGGTCATCTGACTCTCGTCTTCGTGGATTCGATCTAGTTTCTTTTACTTGACCTTACTTTCGACACCAATGGTAACTAGGAGCATTAGATCCTTTTTGGAAGTTGATTTTGATGTTGTTTACTTTGTTTTTGAAAACATCATATCAATGGTTGTAAACACCTATGTAATGCTTTCAAGTTAATATATGCAGTCCTTTCCTTCAAAAAAAAAAATCTCAGGTCCCTTCGTAGTTCGTACGATGGGAGGAGAAAACATGAGTTGGCCTGCCATGTTTATAAGTGTATGTATATTACTATATTTTCGTTTTGACAGTTTTGTGCAAGTCAAACAAGAACCGAGTCCCACCGTATAGTCGAGAGCAAATCCTCTGTCTCCAATCGTTTGTCTTTCGGTGTCCCTCACAGATAGGGAGGGGGGAGGCTAAATTAGTTGAGTTTGGGTGGGGGTGGGAGGGAATAAATTGGCTCCGTGGGAGGGAGGGGCCAGGGAGACAGGGGGAGACACCGAGTGAGGGACAGAGGATTTTATTTCCGTATAGTCTTGCCTTGTGCTAAATGAAATCTGACCAGTGGCACAACCGCATTTGCATGCGTAACGTGTGTCCAAGGGCATATATGGTAGTTTAGTTTCAAACAAAAAATCTTGGGCAACCTAAACTTATCTTGTACGCCTTTTTTTTCCTCCGAATTCTCTGCCTCTTCTATCTCTCTCTCTTCTCGTCGCCTCCCTTCACTATAATTACCAGACTGTGATCTGCCATTAAAGCCAAGAAGCAACCTTACTCAGTTGAGTTCACCTTTCGCTCTCAAAATCATTCAGTATGTGATTTAACAGATGGAAAGCCAATAAAGAAGTTGTGATTTAACAGTATGTGTTGTGACACCAACACCATATTTCCTAGTTTAGCCATATACTCTGTTTCCTAGTTTTAGCTCTACTATATTTCCTAGTTTAAGTAGTTATTAAACTCAGTATTTACTTGTTCACGAAGGCTTAGAAGCTATATATAGCCTGGCCCTAAGTTTGTTTTGGCATCGAATATTAATACAATCTTTTCTTCAACTTCTTCTTCTCTCAAAACTCTCTCAACTTCTGGTGGCTAACCCCCAACTCAAAGGGTTTTATCCTGTTACCTAGCTTAGTTTGGTCTGAGTTCTTGTGTTTTGGTTTCAGACCATAACAGTATGTGATACAACAACAAGAAGCTGATGAATTTCAAAAAAAACATTTGTGAGAAAGTTTTTTAAAAGATGGTTCCAAAAAATTTAAGAGGAATGCAGGTAAACATAATCTTCCTTTGATATCCGCCAAAGATTGGAGCCTATGGTCAGTGATATCAACGAGATTTGCTTGGCTGAGCAAGAAAATTTAATTCGTTCTTTTTGTTTGATCGTCTATAAAAAAAATTAATGAGTAAATGAAATGAATGAGTGATTTTCATTTGTTCGATTTTTGTGGGTCGAATGGGTAATGGGTCGGACAGTGATACATGATCCGGAAAGTTCATCTTCTTTACCCGATTCTCTGCTGCTGTATGTCTGCAACTCCATTCTCTGCTACTACAATTGATCAAATTTTAGCATGTCTACAAATAACTGGGATGAAGTAATAGAAGTTTCCAGTTGATCAAATATAAAGTGGGCAGATTTTTTTTTGATGATTTTAAATGAAAATGATGATGAAATCTATCGATCCCGATCGATTTAATGGATTAATTGATGAACTTTAAACTGGTAACTTGTTTCTTTTGATGATCTTTAGACTGAGTTTTTTGTTAATCTGTTTATGATTGAAGGAATCACAGGAAATTTGCTTGATTGATGATCAATTTGAAATTTAAATTCAATTTCGTTCCTGACACAATTGCGTTCCGGACACAATTACGAAAATCATCACATAGAGGACGACCGTGGTTAACTTGTTTTGCTCAGAAAAAGAAAAAGAGAAGAAAACCAAAAACGATTAAAAATTTTAGAGGAATTTTGGAGGGGTGGGAATCGATCCCGGGACCTCTTAGTCGATTTTTGGGATGCCTCGACAGAAATACCCTCAACAATTTGATTAATGACCCGGTTTTTTGATTTTTTAATTTTCCACGTCTACCCTTAATATTTTGGCTTATCTACGAAACTGTCTAAAAGAAAAAGAGAGAAAAACGTTGCAGAAGGGCAATTTGGTCAAATCCGCTACAGACGGTGGAAATCTTTTTGTCAAAATTGGTTCTTTTGTGTTACCCTACATTTGGCACAAAATCACCTTATATAGGGTCCTCCAACGATGTGAGTCAGGACTCGGGACCTTCTTTAGGAAAAAAAAAGTTGCTCATGCCAAGCATTAGGATGAGGTTATCCAGTTACGTGTTATGCCCGATTATTTGATATGACACAAATACATTAGTAGCCTTTTCTTAGTTTTGTTTTGCAATCGCGCTTGGGTGCACGCCCAATGATCGCGATGTGCTCGCGTTCCATCGTGGGAGGAGAATGGGGCAGAAAAATGGGGCCCAATCACCAGAAACAGCAGGGGGAGGGCCCAATTGTGCGATGCACGCGCACATAGAATGCACTTAGAATAACTTTTACTTCAATCATAGCGTGCATTCCATCATTTTTGTTTTGGTATCAAATCTAATCAATAATTCAAAAGAATAACTTTTACTTCAATCATAACTAGTATAATACACGTTGGAATTTTTAGAATGTCAAATCAATCAGCTTTGGAGATATACATGATCAATGGTCAATTAAATCAAGCTTTAAATATACTATTTGGATAACTGCATGGATTTTTGAAATTAACTCGGTGCTAGTGGGAACATACGGCATCATCTTAAGCTATGGCAAGCAAAATGTCCAGATCCGCAGTTTTATCCGCATCCGTCCGCGAAATTGTAGATGGACACCCAGTTTGTCTATGGACTGGACAAGGGTGCATTTTCCAAATCCGTAAATTTGGCGGACTGGACGCAGATGGAATATCAAATCCATGGATTATTCGCACCCATAGGTAATAGATGAATTACTCCCTCCATTTCAAAAAAATAGGCCAGTTTGACTTTTTTCTACTTTTTCCTACAAATTAGGGAACTTAGTTCAACTCAAAATATTTGACTTAAACTTGTTTTTTTTTTTGTGATTGGTTTATTATTGACATATGTCATGGGTTAACGGAAAAAAATAAGTTCAAGTCAAATATTTTAAGTTCAATTAAGTTCCCTAATTTATAGGAAAAAGTTGGAAAAAGTCAAACTGGCCTATTTTTTTGAAACGGAGGGAATACATTAATGTACCAAGGATATTGTTAGAAATATGGTGTGATGTACATATATTATTTTTTCCTTATCTAACTGAACCTAAGAGAAAGAGACCGAAATAGCTCTCGGTTTTTCTTCCTTGGAATTCAGAGCTCTAGAAAAAGAAAGACGTTTATTATTCACTCAACCCTAATCGCCATTTTTTTCGCCTTCAGAGAAAACTGAGAGAAAAAAACAAAACGGTAACAAAGCAGACGCGATTTGGTTTTTAGGGGATATTGTTTTAGGGTTTTCATCAAGCCGTCCATTGTTCTCGAGATATTTATCCTTAGATGATAGAAGTTAACTCGAGTATATTTAGGTATCTTTTAAAAAAGAAGGCTAGACATGTAATTTGAACTGATTATTTAATGGTTTCTGGTGGGCCACGACACCCTGTCTTAACGGTGGAATAACGGAAAAATCGTTACAAAGGATATTTGGATGAATCTGTTAAAAGGTGGGATTGTTTTGTAGATACCATATAGTAGAGGGACTTCAGTGCTTATTTCCCTTGTTGTTTTTTTTTTTTTTCAACTGAAATCCGCGGGTAATTTGCATCCAATCTGCATCACTCGCTCATCCGTGGATGTTAAATCCGCGGGTGATTGAACAGGACACAAATGGACTTTCCAAATCCGCAACTTTGACGGATTGGATGCGGGTAACCCCTAATCCGCATCTTTCCGTCCGTTGCTCACCCTTATCTTAAGCAAGGTTTCAAAAACCTCGCTAATTTTAGGCCTAGACATTTTATTTTAGGCCTACTAAATTTAAGCCCATCCAGTAGAGGTAGCTATGGAGGTAGTTATGGAGTAACTATCATAGAATAAAAATACCTAAATGGTTTTACTCTTATCCCTAATTAAAAAACATAAACCAAATCAATTTCATTTTTATTCAAAAATTAAATTAAGAGCCGATTATATTTTTTTTCTTATTATCTTTTTTATTTTATTTTGAAATGAAAACATCGTCGATGAATACGTCGATGGCCGATTCAAACTCAAATACACGTTCGATAACTTTTATAAAACCATGCCTCCTACATGATTCAAACTACGTTAAGTTAGAGAAGCTGCTCAATTCGATCCAAAAGTTGCAAGAGTTGCGCAATTGAAAGAACGTTTCCACAACGAGCATTAAAGGTCACTGACGCTGAGGTGGAAGCATTTCAGATTCAAAATAATACAACACATGCTAAATTAAGGTATTTCTCTGAACCCATTAGGTTTCCACTGATTAATAACACTCAAAATCGATGTTTTGAAACCTAGGTTTTCTGGAAATTCCCCATAAAAGGTATTTATTATGAACAACATGAACAGATTATTGTCCTTCTTCATCATCCTAGAAGAATTTCGATCCAGAAACGGTATTTATTTTGAGCAATAGGAACCGACTGATAGTTGGTGTTCTTCATTTATTTTAATCGGTCGTTAAGAGTTGATTTTTAGTATCGTTTCTGGTTATGTCTTATTGTGCAAAGTAGATTATAAAAATTCTGGAAATAATCGGTTCCTAATGACCCCTTTTAGAACCGATTAAAACCTTTTATTTTGGGAAAGTTGTAGTTTCCAATCGGTGAATATATGTGTTCAAAAATACTGACTATTTAATGGTTCAAAATCTGAAGCTCATGTGCTTTCTTTCTTTATAATCTGAATCTAATTGACCAATAGTAATCGATTGTTGGGAGCCTAAAATCATAATCGGTTATTTGTATATGTGTTATGTGCCTATTGTTTACTAAATTATGAAGCTCAGAAGCATTGGCAAAATAATTGGAGTGATCACTAACCACATTAGAATTCCAATTGTACTTAACCACATTAAAAAAAAAAAAAACTAGCTTCCTGAAAATGAAAAGGTCCACGTCTAAAACTATTATTTGGGTTAAAGTCAGTTGGCATGACCTTACGATATGAATTAAAATGTGGCAAGTGGTAAACCTGAGATTTGGTAAATTTGCTACACCAATTGGAGAAAAGAGAACATGATCTACACCAATGCATTGCCGATTCTCTTGTGATTCTAATATCTTTGACTGTAGATGTGTAAAATCGTATTAGAGGTTAAACACATCACACCATTCGATTATTCCTACTAACAAGAATTAATATATAAGATCGAGTATGGATAAGACATCGAATTAAGATAAGTATAAACGAGATTAGCAAGAGAGAACTGAACCTTGTATTAATTATGACTGAATTACAATTTTTCTAAGTGATTACACTACAAGGAACTGTGCTCGTGGACCAGAGGAGAATTGGGCTCAAAAGCACTCATGTTCTCTCTCAAAAGCCTATGAGTGAAAAAGCGAGGATACCGAGATATACCACCAACTTTTTGTTTTCGTGAACCTAGTTGATTATGGTTGTTTGAACGATCTCACAAATCAATATTCAAACAACAACCTGAGTATAGTTCAGAGAACCGAACCCTAACAAGAACGTAGTTCTCGTAGATCTCAATAGAGATGGATTCACTCAAAGGTTATGAATCAACAAACTTGCAATTACTTCTATTATATAGATCAGAGACAATATAATGCGGAAGGGAAAAGTAATGCAAGACACCAGAATTTTGTTAACGAGGAAACTGCAAACCTAGCAGAAAAACCTCGGGACCTCGTTCAGATGTGAACACCCTCAGTATGAACGGTATACAGACGCTAGCCTACTCTCGGACTTCGGACTGGACTGTATCGAGACTGAATTCACCCTACAAGCAATTCAGCTACCAATGTGCTCCTACGTCTCTTGGCTCCCGCAGTAGCCTACGTACTTGATTCCCCTAGCTGACGTCCTTTACAGGCCTAGGAGTTGCTCCACAAACTTCGTGAAGACTAGCGCTACCCTGCCTCTAACAGGACGCCTAAAAGTATCCAAGTAATCAAACAAGAATACGAATGTCATTTCCTTTAGACTTAAAGTCAAGGTTAATGGAAATCGATATGTTGAATAGGGCTTATTGATCTAGCCTAAACAACTTTACCTTCAAACGCGAGACGAACTTAGTATGAAACCTAGTTCGTGAATTTGCGTTTGGGAACTTCTAGGGTTTACGATACAAGATCTACCTTACGAAGTTTCTA
>JAJJMA010262915.1:599-19013 GCA_023529015.1 Papaver nudicaule | reverse complement strand
ACCCCGAAAGCGCATTTGAGAGGGTTCATCTTGAGCTTGTATTGTCTACAACGCTCGAACACCGTTCGCAAGTGGCTGATGTGGTATTCCTTCTTCTGAGACTTGACAACGATATCATCAACGTACACCTCAACTTGCCTGTGGATCAAATCATGGAAAATGGACACCATAGCTCGTTGGTAAGTCGCCCCGGCATTCTTCAGTCCAAATGGCATCACCACATAGTAAAAACAACCAAAGGGTGTTTGAAACGCGGTCTTATGCGCGTCTACGACGCTCATCCTGATATGGTTATAACCACTATAACCATCCATAAACGAGAACATTTGGTGGTTGTTGGTCGCGTCTACTAGCATATCCACATTAGGCACCGGGAACTCGTCCTTGGGGCAAGCCCTATTCAAATCTCTGTAATCGACACAGCAACGGATCTTCCCGTTTTTCTTCATCACAGGCACGATATTGGCTAACCATGGCGCGTTCTTTATGGGTCGGATGAATTTTGCCACCATCAAGCGCTCAACCTCCTCTTTTATTGCCAGGGCAACATCCTTATGGAAAGTGCAGCTTCTTTGCTTTACAGGACGAGCATGCGGCAGCACGTCTAAAGAGTCGTCCAAACCCGGCATCTCGTTATATGTATAGGCAAAAACATCCTTATATTCCTTCAATAACCTGATCATCCTTTCTCGCTCTTCCTTCCCTAGGGACGCGCTGATCTTAATCAAACGTTCCTCCTCGTCCCCAATATTCACTTCCTCCACCTCGTCTAGGGATGGTACCTCTATAGGCTCTTCTACCGGTAAAGATTCTGATGTTACTTCCTTCTCTTCATCGGGAGATGGTGTCGCCTGGCTTGTGGACGCCTCACATAGCTGATCAGGCGGCATCACCTCCGCTGATTGCTATAACCTGTATACATGTCCCCCACTCTGAGTGGTGAAGCGATGGAATTGGGGTTCTAGCCCTGGCTTTGGTCGTTTTGCTTCCGCCGGCGTCCCTAACCTTTTGGGGCTAAACACAGACTCCTTTTCTTCGGCTTTCCTTTTCTCCTTTGACATAACCAGGCGAGTAGGATTGAAAACTGAAATTTTTTCTTCCTCTTCCCATTTTGGCAAGGGAATCGTGCGTGACAGTCCTATTACAGCCGCCTCGTCTTGCTCCGCTGGATTGTAAAAGACGGCTTCTGCCATGTATGCCTCCTCGGGGCCGAAGGGATTGTTGGTGGCGGGGACCCTATACTCCTTTCCTCCGATGTTGGTCTTAATGCATTGGTGATAGGTGGACGCTACAACTCTGTGATCACGTATCCACCCACGACCTAATAACAAGTGAAACGAAGTGTGATTGTCTAGTACGTGAAACGGCACAGACGCCTTAATCGGTCCCACGATTACTGTAAGGCATATAATTCCTATGGCCTCTTGGGTGTGACCCCCAAATCCTCGTACCACTGTCTTTCGTTCCCTGACTTCTCCCCTTAATATCCCTAACAAATCCAGGGTGGGCACCGAGATGAGGTTCAGTGAAGCTCCTCCATCGACGAATACTCTTCTCAACTGTTGTTTATTGATGGTCGCGGTGAGGTATAGCGGTTGTAGGTGCTCTCCTGGAATGCATATGTCGTTGTCATCGAAAGTGATTCTTCCTTTTGATAACGCAGGATGCCCTACGGCTATGGCAGCGATTGCTTGGGACGCTTCCCTAGTCTGATCCTCGCTAAAACACAAAGAGTCGAAAAACTGTTGGGCGATGATGGTCTTAGAGAACTGAAAAGCAACACTATTTGTTCCCTTGAAGACCGGCTTTCCAAGCGCCAAATCACATTCCTCCTCCTTAGAATCTTCCCGTGGCGCCCATTCTTCATCCCTTGGATCATGAGAGATCATCATAACGTTATGTTGGGGCAAAGGGTCCTTGTCTATCTTCTGCCGTTCAAGATCGATTTCCCCAGCTCTTTCCTTCCTCCAAAACGCATCCGCACACCATAACAATCGAGGGTCGAGTGATTTACCCTCCAGTGGAAGTGGCAATATCGTTCGTGCGCCTTGTTAACTGTACTCAGATCTACCACAACGGGTGGCAAATTGATCTCTCCGTTAGCCGCCCATTGATCAACGAGGTTTTCGATTTGCTCCTTTGTGCATGGTATGGGTGCTGGAATCGGGCGCTGGTTGTTGGCGTTGTTTCCACCCCGTCCTCCTTGCGGCGCCGTGCCTTGGTATGGTTGGAACGGCGTCGGGCGCTTGTTACCTGGAATGGGCCCGCTGCTGGTAATCGCTGCGCTTAATGAGTTAACCGAGTTGTACCACGTCTGCTCCATCTTGGCTTGATGAAATATCCCAAGGCAGTCGGATACCCGCACCGTTGCTTCCTCAAGTTCCACAGATGTTTGGAACTGAAAATTAGAAAAGGCGAAACGTAGCGTGGCGGTCATCCTCCCGACACAAATTTCCACTAATCGGTCTTCTGGCACATCCTCACTTAACTCGAGCGCGTAACTCCTGAACCTCGTGATATACTTTATGGGATCTTCATCGATTCCCATCGATGTCCGCACCAAGTCTACAGTTGTTACTCGCCTCTTAGCAGAGTAGAATTTCTTGAGGAACAGGCGCGCCATCTCCTCCCATGTCGCGATGCTCCCAGGCTTCAAGTTGTCGTACCAGGTGTACGCTGTGTCAGACAAGGATTTCGAGAATTCTGTTATGTTCTCACATAACAATTTAACAATCAGTAGAAAGTAACCTCTTGAATCACAAGGTTCCAAGCCTAATTTCTAAGCTACAAGAGCAAAGAACCCAAATGAGAAGAACAATTGTTCTCTGAAATAGATGAAATTCGGAATTGACATCCCAGTCCTACAACAGACACAAATAAATAGCCACAACAAAATTTGCTCGGGAGCCAGATAAGAGCCGACAAGTGGCAGACATCCGAACCTGACTAACTAACCATCTAACGGCTAACAAAGAAAGGAAAAAACAGAGTGCTAAAGGCACCCTCCGACTCACTGTCAGCACTCAGAATAGGGTAGCCCGCCAAACAAGAAGGAAAGATAGCTCCTGTCATGCTAGGTACATGACATTACCCCCCCCTCTTCGAATTATCCTTGTCCTCAAGGATATAAGTCTGGGAAATGAGCTGAAATGTGAGCAACATCCTCCCAAGTAGCATCATCAGCAGAGGAGTTGCACCACTGAACCAGGAGCTGATGGACCTGCACACCCTTCCTGATGATATCTCTGGTGGTAGTATCTGAATGGGTTGTACCACAATTTGCCCTTCATGATCAGTAATTGGCAGTGTTGGAGAAGGAATGTGTGCTGAGCCAATATGTTGCTTTAGCTGAGAGACATGGAACACATTGTGTATCCTGGAAGCTTCAGGCAAAGCTAGTTTGTAAGCTTGAGTACCAACTCTCTGAGTGATTGGGAAAGGTCCATAGTACTTAGCTGCAAGCTTGGTGTTTCTCCTCAAGGCTACTGAATTCTGTCTGTAGGGTTGCAGTTTGAGATAGACCAAATCACCCACTTCAAAACTTCTGTCAGATCTCTTTTTGTCAGCAAAAAATTTCATTCTGGCCTGAGCTTGAGTTAGAGATTCCTTCAGAATGTTGAGCATGCCATCCCTTTGTTTCAAATACTCCTCCACTGAAGCTACAAAAGTAATAGCATGAGAAGGGAAAGCCAGGTGAGGGGCTTCATACCCATAGAGTGCCTTGAATGGTGACATTTTTATGCTGGAATGGAAGCTGGAGTTGTACCACCATTCTGCCAAAGCTAACCAGCTGCTCCACTTCTTAGGTTGATGCCCTGTCATGAATCTGAGATAACTCTCTAAGCATGCATTCACTCTTTCAGTTTGGCCATCTGACTGGGGGTGATAAGCAGTACTCATGCTAAAATTAGTACCCAATATTCTGAACAAGTCTTGCCAAAAATTGCTGGTGAAGACTTTGTCTCTGTCAGAGACAATGGATTCAGGCAATCTATGGAGTTTAAAAATGTTGTTGAGGAACAGTTTAGCTACTCCAGCAGCAGTATAAGGATGTTGCAGAGCCACAAAATGTGCATATTTGGTGAACCTATCCACCACTACCAATATGATTGATTTCTTCTCACTTGTGGGCAATCCTTCAATGAAATCCATACTTATGTGTTGCCAAGCTTGTTGTGGAATAGGTAAAGGAACTAAAAGTCCACCAGGATAAGTGTGTTCCCCCTTATTTCTTTGACAAACATCACAAGTAGTGACTAACTGCAAGATATCTTTCTTCATTCCAGGCCAAAAGAAATGAGCTTTGGCTCTGCTATATGTTGCTTGAATGCCAGAGTGGCCACCAACAGTTGAAGAATGGAAGAAAGAATGTTGGCTCTCACCTCCTTATTACACCCAACATATAATCTATTTTTGTACCTCAAGATTTCCTCCCTGTAAGTGTAATGCTGCAGAGAATCTGGCTTCACTATGAGTTGTGTAATCATTTGTTGGGCTTTGTCATCATCTGTATAACTGACAAGGATATCCTGCACCCAATTTGGCTTAGAAATAGCTAAAGCATGAAGAGAAATAGAGGGTAATGGTCTTCTAGATAGTGCATCTGCCACTTTGTTTTCTGCACCCTTTTTGTACTGAATTTCATAGTCATACCCCAATAGCTTAACTAACCATTTCTGCTGCAACACATTTGTAATCTTCTGTTCCAAAAAGAACTTAATGCTTTGATGATCTGTCTTAATAATAAAGAGGTGACCCAATAGATAATGTCCCCATTTGGTGACAGCAAAAACAATTGCAAATAGTTCTTTCTCATAAGTTGACATGCCTAAGGCTTTAGGGCCCAGAGCTTTGCTGAAGTAAGCAATTGGCCTGCCCTCTTGCATGAGCACAGCTCCAATCCCTGAGTCACAAGCATCAGTCTCCAGTGTAAAGGGTTTGGAGAAGTCAGGCAAAGCTAAAACTAGTGTAGTTGACATGGCTTGTTTCATCTTCTGAAAAGCTATTTCAGCTGTATCACTCCACTGAAATGAGTTCTTCTTAAGTAACTCAGTGAGAGGTTTGCTGATGTTACCATAATTCTGCACAAACTTCCTATAGTAACCAGTTAAGCCAAGAAATCCTCTGAGATCCTTTACATTGGTTGGGGTTGGCCATTCAACCATAGTAGCTATCTTAGCAGGATCAGCCACTACACCTGCAGCAGTAATGATATGGCCTAGATATTCCAGCTCTTGCTGAGCAAAGCAATACTTAGAAAGCTTGGCAAAGAGTTGGTGCCGTCTCAACAGTGAAAGAGTAATTTCCAAATGAGTATGGTGTTCTTCCAAGGTTGGGCTATAGACCAAAATATCATCAAAGAAAACCAGAATGAATTTCCTCAAATAGTCATGGAAAACATCATTCATAAGGGCTTGAAATGTTGCTGGCGCATTAGTTAAACCAAATGGCATCACTTTGAACTCATAATGGCCTTCATGAGTTCTGAAAGTTGTCTTGTGTATGTCAGTCTGCTTCACTCTAATTTGATGGTATCCAGACCTGAGATCAATCTTAGTGAAGTACTTAGCTCCTTGTAATTCATCCAGCAGCTCATCAATGATGGGTATAGGAAACTTATCTTTAGCTGTAATTGCATTTAGCTTCCTATAATCCACACAAAATCTCCAGGAATTATCCTTCTTCTTTACCAAAAGTATTGGTGCAGCAAATGGGCTATGGCTAGGCTGAATGATACCATTCTGCAACATTTCTTTGACTAACTGCTCAATGACTCCCTTCTGCACATATGGACATTTTATAAGGCCTTTGATTTGTTGGTTGTGAATTTGGTTTGAGGGGTATTGAGTGATCAAGGTTTCTTTGGGGTGGTAATTGAGTTGGCTCAGTAAAAACATCCTCAAAAGATGATACAATGGCTGAAATGCCAGGAGAAAGTGGTGGTAGGGAGGTGGTGGTATTTATGTAGAAAAGATGAGCAATAATTCCATGACTGTGTTTAGACATATAGTCTTGTATGTTCTTGTCACTCATCTCCTGCAGTGGTGGGTTATTTTTGACTCCAGTGAGCGTGATCTTCTTTCCTTTATGTTTAAAGGAAATGCTAAGCTTCATCAAGTTGAATAAGATATCTCCTAATCCTCTCAACCAGTCAGCTCCAAGCACCATGTCACACCCACCTAAAGGCAACAATCTCACTTCACTGCTGAACTCATGGCCCTGCATTGACCATTTCAAAGGGGAACAGATGCCTGAACTCATAGTTTTCTCCCCATTATCCACTGTGACTAAAAATTTAGCAGTTGGTGTGATGGAACAGCCCAATGACTTTGCTAAGTCACAGTCCACAAAACTATGGGTACTGCATGTATCAATGAGAATTGATATGGCCTTCTTCTTGATGAAACCAGGAATTCTTATGGTCTCACCAGTTACACTGCCAGTTAGAGCATTCAGTGAGATCTCCATGTCAGAATCAAGTGGAGAATCTGTTACCACTTCCTTCTCTTCTTCTTCTTCTGTTTCAGTACTACTCTCTCCTGCACTCTCACACACAATGTGATATAGAGTTCTCTTCTTGCAGTGCAGGTTATGGCCTGGTTTAAAGACTTCATCACAGTTGAAACATATGCCCTTAGCCTTTTTCTCACTATACTGCTCAGGAGTCAGATTTCTAACAGTGGAGTTTGGAAATAGTCTTTGTGGGTTATTAGTGTATCTGGTATTATTAGGTGATGGTTTTGGAGAAAAATTATTGTTGGAAGGTGATGGTTTTGGTGAAGTGTATAAGGAATTAGTAGGAAAAGGCTTAGGTGATGAGTGGGAGTTGTTGTAAGTTTTTGGTGTAGGTCTAAGAACCTTTTGTTGCATAGCTAGGCTCAGCTCTTGAGATCTAGCAAGGGAAAAAGCATACATAAGAGTTGAGGGGTTAAACATCAGTACAGTTTGTTGTATCTCCTCCTTTAAACCACCAATGAAACTCATAATGAAATATTCCTCAGTGAGGGTTTTATGTTTAGTAACTAGCAAGGCCTTTAAGTACTCAAACTTCTCAAAGTATTCCTCTACAGTGGAGGTCTGAACAAGCTTACTAAATCTTCCCACAATATTCTCATTAGCAGGGTTCTCAAAACGCAAACATATGTTATCAGATAAATCAATCCAAGTATGACTATTCCTGTTCATCTTGAAATTCAAAAACCAACTACTAGCCTTACCCTCCAAGTGAATAACAACCATACTGACCTTGTAAGCTTCATCAACCTTGTTCAACATGAAGTATAGATCACACTTCTGAATCCATTCTTTTGGATTTTCCCCAGCAAATTTTGAAAAATCCATCTTAGGAACCCTGAGAGCTAGTTCTTTCCCACCATTGGAGTGATCTGGTGGAAAGGTTCCTCTTCTGATAAAATTGTCTCCAGAGCCAACAGGTCCAAAGGTCAAACCACTAGCTCCCTCCTTGTTCTTCAATCCCATAGTTTCCAGTATAGACTGCAGCATCTTTTGGGTCTCCGCTTGACCATCTGCAATATCTGTAACAGATTTCGACAGATCGGTTATCCTTGTATCTAAATCAGTATGTATTGTTTCCACTGAAGTTTTTAGCTCCCCTATGTCTGTACTTAGTTTTGTCACCGTCTCTGGGAGGCTGGTGATTTTGAGATCATGATCCTTCAGCTTATCAGTGACCTCCTTAGTAGCAGCTGTGTTTGTTGCAGTTGAACCACCCATGATTTCTCAGGATAGAACGGCTCTGATGCCAAATGTTATGTTCTCACATAACAATTTAACAATCAGTAGAAAGTAACCTCTTGAATCACAAGGATTCAAGCCTAATTTATAAGCTACAAGAGCAAAGAACCCAAATGAGAAGAACAATTGTTCTCTGAAATAGATAAAATTCGGAATTGACATCCCAGTCCTACAACAGACACAAATAAATAGCCACAAAAGAATTGGCTCGGGAGCCAGACAAGAGCCGACAAGTGGCAGACATCCGAACCCGACTAACTAACCATCTAACGGCTAACAAATAAAGGAAAAAACAGAGTGCTAAAGGCACCCTCCGACTCACTGTCAGCACTCAGAATAGGGTAGCCCGCCAAACAAGAAGGAAAGATAGCTCCTGTCATGCTAGGTACATGACAAATTCCTTCATGCAGATCTTTCCATCTCTCGCGTTTTCATTCATTGCTGAGAGAAAACGACCAAGGTGCTCTCGTGCATTTCCTTGTCCTGTGTATACTTTAAACTTTGGAGACGTGTAATCAGATGGGAATTTGTAAGCCGCGACCTCCTTTGTGTATGGAGGGTCAAGAGAGATATAACCGTGATATTGTTTCGCCACGCGGTAATGTTCCTCGATGTACCTGGCTAGGTCTTCCTCGGAAATTCTTCCACTCGACGCGCCAGAGTTAGTCATCTCTGCCTGGGCTTCCTTTGTAACAGCGGGTGTCAGCTTTCCGGGGATAATTCCGGCGATGTTTGACTCACTAATAATTCCGTCGACCGGTCCGGTACTTCCCAGTGTAGCCACGTCTTCCTTCTGTCGTATTAAATCCATCAATCGTTGTTGTTTCCTTTCCTGCGCTGCGAACTCTTGGCGCATGTCGTCTAAACTTAAGTTTTGTGTGTCATTACCAAGAGATGGTGCAACTTCTCCTTTGTTCCCATGTGTCAACGCCTTTTGTGCGCTCAGGATTCCCATTGATACCCTTTCATTTCCTCTTGTGTCTTCGGTGTCGCTGTCTGTCGGCTCGTGTTCTAGCAAGACATAATCCCCAGCGGGTTCAGGGACCTGCTCGACGTTCTTCCTCGACGTGCTCGGTGCCTCACGCGCTGGCTGCATTCCGCTGGACTCGAAATCGGTCTCCTGGTGTGGTCGCCAACTGTGAATGGGGTAATATGCAAATCCGATCCGAGTCACAGAGGTAGCGATTTACCTATTCTCCCTTTCTCTCTCTCCCCTAGGAAATGATCCAATCTCTTAAGTTAGTTCTCTAATGATCCCATTAGAGTCCTATTTATAGAGATCTCCTCTTACCCTCAAGAAGCCATGTGTCACTTCCACCATTTATTTACACAATTGCCACTCCTTATCCTTTAGATCTCTAGAGTCCCTTAACCCAAGCCCATTCGATGGGGTTTAGGTGACACATGTCAAGCCCACTAGGCCTCATGAGACTTTGGGTATCCACACCATTCTATCAATTAAAATAGTATATGATATTGTTTATAGAATGATGAAAGACTAATTCTCTTAGCATTTAGATCACTAAGTGACCAAAAAGCCTAAGTAGAATGTGGGAATAGAGATAGTTCATGAATTTCACCTGAACAACGTACACATGCATGAATGCGTTCATATGCTGGAATGGAAAATTCCTGAACTCAGCAGTTTTTCATGAATGCGTTCATATAAGCCATGGTTTAAAACTTCTAAATAAAGGTTTTGCCTTTTGTGGATGGATTCTCAAGCTCGTTCATATTATGGCCCATGAAGCTCTTGTCCACAATGGTATTTATGTTCGTGTATTCTGTTATGGACTCCATAGCATGGCCAACTTGCTTAGCCACTTGATATCCTTTGATTCGGTCAAGGCGAGTGTTCTCACAGCCTTTAGGTTTTTAACCAACGGGTTAGAAAAAGATTGAGATTGGACCTCAGCAAGCCTATGGACTTTTCTAAGTTCGGAAACTTGCATGAGCCCCACTCAAGGTTGTTTAACTTTAAAGCAAAGCCTCCCTTGATGATCAATATAAATACATGACCTTCTGCAAGATACAAACCAATCCTCTACACTTCTGTGTATCCTTGCATAAAGGTTGGTCGTCATCTAGAAGTCCTTTTTCTTGGACTATGAGTAATTGAAAGACTTCACTTGAGGATCGTGAAACACCGGTCGGAATTAATATTCCTGATCCTGTATCTTAGGTCGATTGATTTGTTGATCAATTCAATCAAAAATGACCAAAGATTTGATAAAAGCTTCGTAAGGCTGCACTCGGTGTTCTAAGTCCTAGAAGCTCCATAGCGCAATTCACGAACTAGGGTTAATATTAAGTTCATCACACGTTACGAGGTAAAACTATTTAGGCTAGATCAATAAGTCCTATTCAGTATATCGATTTTCATTAACCTTGACTTTAAGTCTAAAGGAAATCACCTATCGTATTCTTGTTGAAAGACACTTGAGTACAACCAAGCGTCCTGTTAGAGGCAGGGCAGCACTAGTCTTCACGAAGGGAAGTGGAGCAACCTATAGGCACGTAAATTACGTTAGTTAGGGGAATCAAGTGCGTATATGCTTCTGCGGGAGTCAAGAGACGTAGGAGCACAATGGTAGCTGAGTTGCTTGGATGATTAATTCAGTCTCGATACATTCGAGTCCTAAGTCTGAGAGTAGGCTAGCGTCTGTATTCGCTTAATACTATGTGTGTTCAATTCTGGACTAGGTTCCGGGTTTTTTTTTCTGGTTGGGGTTTCCTCGTTAACGAAAATTTTGGTGTCTTGCTTTACTTTTTCCTTTCCGCATTATATTGTCTCTGATCTATATAATTAAACTATTGCAAGTTTGTTGATTCAATCTCTTGAGTGAATCCATCTCTATTGAGATCTACAAGAGCTCGTTCTTGTCAGGA
This sequence comes from Papaver nudicaule, assembly GCA_023529015.1. Lineage (NCBI taxonomy): Eukaryota > Viridiplantae > Streptophyta > Magnoliopsida > Ranunculales > Papaveraceae > Papaver > Papaver nudicaule. The sequence continues at coordinate 8,369 of JAJJMA010262915.1, read as the reverse complement.
TTCAGTTCTTGAACAAAGCATTACTTACATTTAAATTCTTGAACACTCCATTCGGCATTTCCGCTTCAAAATTGATTTTTTGACTACACGTAATTATATCACTGTTTTTTGTTATTTTTAGGTTAGGGGTGTCTTGCAAATGCTACAAGGGTTTTCCAGTTCTCTATTTTACTGGAATGACAAAGGGCAATATTTCCATTTCAAGCGTGGAATCTATCTAGTTCATCTTTCCCAATCAAGTCTCAGTGAAATTCTCAATCACGGTGTGACATGTTTACAGTTGGTTGAAATTCAGTAAGAAGGTGCAAATGTCTTCTACTAGATCATCTCCTACTTTAAAGGCATTTGCAAGTTCTGTCTCAGCATGGCTCAAGGTATAGTCATACGCAACACCTGATATGCTTTTATTGTGGAGTTTGTGTGAAAGTAACTGGTTACGTTATGTGGAAATAGAGGTTTCGAGATCTTGCTCTAGATAAGGAAATGAAGGTGATGAGCTCTACTGCTAGGACTACTCCATCAATTTTAGGATTTTCAAATGCTTTATCAAGGTTTGTATTCTTGATCATTTCATCCTTTAGCACCGAATGCATGCTGAAGGTGCACCTAGTGTAATGTTTCTAGGTTGACCTGGTTTATGTCTGGTTTTTCCCTGTATGATATTGCTCACTGACAAATTATGATTTCACAGTGTGTGTTCTGGAGCCGAATATCTTTGGCATATTGTGCAAGGAGCAATTCCTAGTATATCTTTGGACCTTGATTCATTAGTTCCAGCTGGTGAAATGGCTGTTCATATCCTTGATCATCTTTACAAGAAGTTAAATGAAGTTTGTCTTGTGCAAGGTGGCGAGATTGCAGAAACACCTTCTGGTCCGCACATTTTTTTTTATAGTGCTAATTGGGTTTATGTAATTCTAATATTTAGCATCGCTTGGGTTAATTTCAGGAGGAAGCATACCAAAATTTTCAAAAACGAACCATATTTTCTCAAGTTAAGTAGGATGCCAATACCAAAATTGCATAGCAACCAACCTGCACATCATATTCGGGTTTCTGTACCATATCTTTGTCTGCTCGTGTCAGTTGAAATGTCTTTTCTACATTCTGCATTGGATTTTTCATGCAAAACATTGCAGACTTAAAATTAAATAATAAATCTGCATGTCCAGTAAAAGTACTCACAAACGAAGTCAATAACATGAATAACAGACATGTTATCTACACAAGTGGGTATGTATCTTACTGTACTGGTTAGGAGGGTCTCTCATACGAATAGTCTTTAGAAAGAAGACAAACAAGTAAACAACACATTGCCTGAATTTACCTACCAATAGCAGATTTCTGGTTGGAAATTGGAAATTACTAAGAATTTTATAGGTTTCCCCTTGAATTGGTGTTCTGAGGATCAATAAGATCAAAAACATAATATGGCGACTAATGACCACAAGACATAAAATATTTAACAAGAATATAACAACCCGATCTCCGTAACAGTTCCAGTTCAGACATGAATAGGTAATATATATACCAGAAGATTAAAGTAAATCCACTCACCCATCAGTTGGAATACTCAAGCTGTTAACTTTATAGGTGGTAGTGGATATGTGACGGTCATCCAAAACCTGTTTACAAAAATAAATAATTAACACATTCAGAAAACTAACAACCTTCAAAGTGAAGAACTGAGGATTACTACCTCACCTGTATCGTAACAACAATGTGACAAACTAACCCTACCAGCAATCAAATGGGATGTTTGCCACATGCAAATACATACAACCAATGATATGAGCATCCTAAAAACATAATATAAAATAGGCTACATCAAAAAGATAATAAAATGGGGTTGTTGTAACATACGGGTCAGCACGATTTATACGACATATTTCACAATAAAATTGCGGCGAAATTGGTGGTACACCCTCCATGGGTTTTTCTGGAATAACAATACACTTAATGTGTTGCCATACTTGACATCGTGGATCCTCACACTGAAATAAGAGACACATGACACTCATAAGCAAAGGGAGATTTAAGGTTAATATAGAGTTGGAAATTTAGCCCTTAAGTTGGTAACTTAGCCCTTAAGTTGGCTGATTAGCAAATTGCCCTAAAATGCAAAGACTAAGTTACTCTTTTGTTTCATGAAGTATTACTAGATTACCATTTATTAATCAAACACTAATTTCACTTCTAAATCATATTAAAAATCTTCTTCTCTCTTTTCTTCTACTTCTTCTACTACTCCTCTCCTCTACTAATTCTCTACAAAAAAAAACAACAACACTACTTTCATCTCAAATACCCTAAAATCACAAATTTTGAGCTGCAAATCTTCTAATATAACTTGTTGTACGAAATCAAGGCATACTCTATCGGAGATATTAAACACAACAATCAACAAAATGAGTTCTACTAATCAATCCGAAAATGAAAACCAAGGACCAAGAGAAACCGAAGAATCAAACGCCCCAAATCAAGTAGAACAACAATGCCATCGCCTGGCAATGCTACTTGGAAGGTATTTAACACATGTGTTTGAGTGCCGAACAAAGGTAAAAACGAGATTTTTTTTTCCTGCTCCAGAAAGAGGTTCGGCTTACCTAAGTTGTTAACAAATTGAGTCGAACCTCTGGTTTTCCCCAAATATCAGTTGCAGATAAGAACAGTTCGGCTCATGATAATTTTAGATCTAAGAGCCGAACCATCTTTATGTTCGGCTCTCTTTTAGTTTTCAAAGTTTTGAGCCGAACTTCGTGAGACTTCTGCCAGTGAATTTCCTTTGGTTCGGCTCATAGATGTTTTTTGTCGAGTGAGTCGAACCTGTTCTTATTTGCTGCCATGAACAAGCTTAGTGGTTCGGCTATATTGATATTTTGGTCGAGTTAGCCGAACCCGTAATTGTACATTCCATTTGTTATTTTTATAGGGAACCTGATTCGCTTCAACCAAGTGAAACAATACAAGACTTGATGATACTACTGATTGATCAGTTTGCACAACCTCATGTTCGTAATCTTCGAAGAAGAAGAGTTGTTGAGCCCGAAAGTGAAGATGATGATGCTTGTCACTGTAACCTTTGTAACAGTGTTGCAATCTTCAACAGGATCGGCAGGGTGACTGGTGGACCCAAGATGAACAGAGATGGGGGGATTATTCTTAGATCTGGGCGCCAAATTAACTAAGTTTATGTTAGGGCATTGTCCGGTCAAACCCACTAGCGTTGGTATGTCAAGCTAGTTGTCAGTTTTAGGTGTCAAAATTCAATTCTTGATTTAGCCTACTAGAGTTTAGATTTCGGAAATGGGATATAGACAGAGTAGTAGAGACCTTGAAGACGAAGACTGTGAAGACAAAGAAGACATCAATTATTCTTCATCGACAAAAGGTTAGTAGGAGTTATGACTTTATGGATATTCTTCTATTTCTACTTTCTCTATTCTTTCGAAATATAGTCGACTACTTTAGTAGTAATGTAGCGATTGAGATCGTGTTCTTGTGTAACATGGCTTTATGTCATGACCAGTGTTTGATCCCACGAATACTGTGAATCAAGAACATATGAGATAGATTCGACGCCATGTGTCCATTACAATGGTTTGCTTGCAAACTGTTATGTTGGATATGGATGAATCTAAGGAGTACTCTTGAGCAAAGAGTCCATGGATCATAGCTGAGGACATTCTCATGTCTAAGTTCTGGCTCAGCCCAGTTCTTCCAGCGGATTCAGAATTTGACCTAAATTTGACTTCGACGGTACCCGAACCGGTTTCGCGTATCTGGACCGGAAAATCTCCTGTGTCGCATTTGTACACGTACCAGTACGTGAACCTGACGCAGAGAAGTTTCTGGAAAGTCAAATTGCGTGAATATCTTTCAGATTTTCACTTTGAGTCAAATTCCAACTCCTTTATCTCTTAGATGGACTTGTGTGAAACATAAATACCTTTTGTGTTCCATCTAACGATTCTCAATGAGTCAATAAGATAAGATTATCTCTGGTCTGTTGGATTCCTATCTTGAAGTGTTTTAGAGCCAACAAAACACTTGGCAGATAAATCTAAAAAGGAATTTCAATTGAGATTAATCTGTATTACTTGGTTGGCAAGTTTAGGGTTTCCTTAACTTGTGGGACAAGTAATTGATTGCTTAATTCCAAAGCAACCTATCTTATTGAGTGCTATAAATAGAGGTGTCTAAGGACAAATACCGCAAGCATCAAGCACACGTGAAGGTCCTCAGGGAAGGTAGCGTAAACTCTTTTCACTTCGGTGAAAGCTTGTTGTGGTATAGTCATCCTCTATAGGTTGCAGCTCCTCTGGGAACTCCCTACGACTATCAAGACTTCCTTAGAGAGTTGGGAAGCACAGGTAGGAGATTGAAACCATCTTTGGTTGAAATCGGATTAACCTGTCACCTTGGTAACCTGATCACGTTCTTGTCTATTCTAAAGTCCGTCTCTTCTGATATACGGCTATTCAAGAACTGATACGTTACTCAACAAGGTTTTGAAAGGTAGCAACGCACGGCTGCACTCGGTGTTGTAAGACCTAGTTGGCTCCAGTTATACAAGTTCCTTAAGTGGTTCTTCATCTATAACTGAGGTAGATACAGATTGGGCATTGCGAAGTTGGTTTGCGTGTCAGCCCCGATTTGTGAAGTAGATTTCCGTATGACCTGGATTTGACAATCCGAAGGAAGTCATCTTGTTTATGGTAAACTGATAGAGGACAGTTACACCATAAGTCAACAGTTTTGGTTTAAAACCCAGTATTGCTGACAAAAGCCTTTGGCATCGGTCAAAGCAACTCCTAGGCCTGTAAAGGACGTCAGCTAGGGGAATCAAGTGCGTGACGATCCGTGGGGGATCCAGAGACGTAAGGAAGGCGACAGTAGCCAATTCGCTTGGAGGGCTTGAGTTGGTCTCTGCTACATCCCAGACCGAAGTCTTATAGTAGGCTAGAGTTTGTAGTCAGTTTGTACTGGGCGGTGTTCAAAACTGGACGAGGTCCCGAGGTTTTTCTGCAAGGCAGTTTCCTCGTTAAAAAACGTTTGGTGTCTTGTGTGCTTTTACTTTCCGCATTATAACTCTGATTTATAATTAAAGCACCAAGTAGTACGTTATTACCTAACTGTTGAGATTACTCCAGTTAGAGGTTTGGATATTGATTTTTGAGATCGTCCAAACTCTTTACCATAAGACTCACGAGCCAAAACGAAAAGTTGGTAGTATTTCGGTACCCCTTTTTTTTCAGTTGGTATCAGAGCAGGTTAACACACTAAAGACGTAACTGTCTGTGTTATCTTGGTTCGTGAAATAACGTCAAAATGAAGGGATCAGGCTTTGATTACTCAAAGTCATTGGGATTGTCCGCTCCAAAGGCATCCACTCCATCTGTTTCACAACAGACTGGAATAAATTCTGGTAAACCTCCTAGTGCAGTAATCCAGAATGATCCTTCATCCAAACATCTCCGTATTGAACAAACAGAGGAATACATATCCTTGGGAGAGAAATATGTTCAAAGCCTAAGTGATCTTCATGATGCATACACTCGAGAATGCTCACTTTCAGAACTCCTAGAACAGCAAGTCCAGAAATTGGAAACAGTTGTTCAAGAACTCAGAGAGTCTAAAGAAAAGATTTCTTGTTTAGAAACTACTCTTACTTTGAGTCAAAATCGTGAAAAACAAATTGCGGAAAAACACGATTTGGAGATTGAAAGCATTCTGACCAGCAGAAGGAATGTAGAAGATCATTTAGCCAATGCTCAAGAAAGATGCAAAATTCTGGAAAAAGAAAATCTGAAACTTATGGAATTGTCTCAAATCCATAGTAAATCAGAAACAATTTCAGAAAATGATGTGAAGAAATTGAACACCCCACCTAACACATCTGCATCAGAAAGAGTCATTGAATCTGCTAAAATCACTAATAAAAAGAAGGCAAAACCTTCAGTCACCCCTGTAGTGACCTCGTTATCTGATTCCTCAGGTAATGATAGTGATAAGCAGATTGGTGGTAAACGACATGAAATTACATGTCGGTTCTGTAAAAAGAAAGGACACCACCAGGGAAACTGTAATAGTCAGAAGAAGAAGAAGCAGATTGATCAACTGCAACACACGTTGAACCTTGTGTTAAAAAACGTGTCTGAACTCTGTAGGTCTAATCCACGGGTGATTCCGAGAAATAAGGCCTACATGAGATCATCTTCGCCCATGAAAAATGGCAGAACTATTACAGAAAAATGGAGACATAATGATCAACCGTGGAATAAGAGTACTTCTTGGACCTCACGGAGTAAGTCTCCTAACAAGACAACTAATTCTTTAAGAAACCAATCTCATCCCAATCGATTGGTCACTCAAGAAGAGTTACACAAAGCGTTGTCTGATATTTCTAAGCAATATCACTCCCAAAGGAAGAAGTCTAGAAGTTCCTCCCACACTGGGTCACTTAATGACAACAGTAACTTCTATGATAATCCCAAGGGAACGTCATCTCGACAATGGCGGAAAGCTGGTGAGTCTCCAGGAACTCACCAAGACACTAAAGCCTAGTGTCAACCAAGCTTCCTTATTTTTGTACTGGAAATAAGGACGCTTATCATAGGATTAACATCCTAAACTATACAGTACCCCTTGGCAAAAAGTTAAAACTCTATTGCCATTGAGAAAATACTGAGAAACGTATAAACATCGAGTCTCTAGCAGACCTGACTGTTTGCGAACCAGTTCGCGAACCGCATAAACGTGTTTATATACGTAAAAACTCAGGAAGAAACCGGTCTTAACCAGCTGGCATCATTCTCTCTTTACGAAAACTAAAACTCTGTTTTCGATTTACTCAAATCAAGAATGCAAACCTGATGGGACTCTGGGTATGCAGTCTTTGAGTTAATCCTTCCTTGGTATTTCTCTATAAATACCTAAACACCTGATAGATTATATCATTCAAGTGTTTTCTTGCCTACTTTGTTTTAAGAGCCATGAACAAGTACCGCATGACAGGAAGTAAGAAGAAGAGAATTCTGGTTAATGATGTTTTGTCTCCTCCTAAGATCAAAGGAAGAGATGCCAAGGTTTCTTGCTACTTTGCCTTCTACTATCAGGCCCCTGAAGAAACTGATATGTATAACGGTGATGTCTTATATGATATCATCCAGAGGTGCAAAGAGACTTTTCCTCAGCATAAGGAGAACATGGTAGACTGTGATTTGCTTGGCCACCAGACGGAAGAAGTGTTGATTGAGATTATGCTCATGAAAGCACAATTAAGAAATCTTGTCAATAGCAAAAAGATTGTTTTCAATGATGCAAAGGAAACAAAAGACAAGTCTTCCATGAGCAAATCTGCCTAAAAACAGTGTTATCATAGTTATCTTATAGTTTTGAGTAGATCAGATTAGTTGGTTCCTTGTGAGAACTTGTTCTTGCTTTTGCCTAAGGAATATAAACTAAATCTGTTTTAGTAGTTTGCCATTCATGCTTTTTAGAGTTTTTCAAGCATGTACTACTTTATTTCATTAATAAAAGTTCTTCTTAGATATTATTAATGATGTTTGCAATATTTGATTTGTTTACCTCAATCTTATTGCAAAACATAAGCTTTTTCCATTGCTTCGGTAGTGACGTAAAGCTATGTTTTTTTTACAAAAGTTATGCTTATTCCATTACTTCGGTAGTGATGCAAAGAAACTTTTGATTATATGATTTCTAGGGTTTTCTCAAACTCATAATCATATAACTCTCTTTCCAATATTG
>JAJJMA010262887.1:0-10649 GCA_023529015.1 Papaver nudicaule | reverse complement strand
GGGGGAAGCAGCATCACTGGATTAAAATACAAGGGGGTACCATTAAATGAAAGACTGCTAGCAAAATACTTCACATACATCGGGACATAACTGTTGGTCTCAGTATAACAAAAACAATGTCCAACAGAACATACATGAAAAATTTACAAAAAAATCACAGCAACCAAGAGAGACTAGGGGCTGCGAGCGACACAGAGAGGAGGCGGTTGGGAACAACCTAATCTGTTATGACCCCGACCTTTGCAATTGCCACACTGAACGGTTTTTCTGTAAAAAAGAGATGACTGTGACTCAATCCTCTTTTCTCCCTTCGGCCGGCCTGCGGCTCTTTTCCAAGCGGGAGGTATTACCCAACGGCTAGTGGGATCTAGGGGCCACTCGCGGTACGCTTCCAGAGGCTTGAAGGTCACTTTGTAAGTTCGAATGAAGTTCTCCATGGAATAGAATTCGTAGACATAATCGTCAGTGCAACGGCCCATGAGAGTGATAGCAGAACATGCATGAATACAGGGCAGTCCAGCAGTTTGATACTGCCGGCAAGAGCATGTTTTCAAGGTCAAATCAACAGAAAACAATGCTCCCAGATGTTGTACCTCGTAAAGTTCATGCCCATAAGCAACAGGTACACACTGGTGTGACCGATCTCTGACTTTGGCAACTTTCTTAGCAGCAGCTCGGGTTATACATCTTTGACGGGTTTTGCTCAACTCATATCTCTGAGCAAAATGTTGCGCGGCCATCTCCCTTGTCTCTTGAACAAGACCGGCAACCGGAAGGGCCCTAGCAGCACGGAGTGCAGCGTTTGTACTCTCACAAGGATTTGTGGTGAAAATACCCCAGCGGGATAAAGGACAATAGAGCTGAGTCCACTTGTGCAACTCCTCCTTCATCAACCAAGCATAACCCTGGGGACTGGCTTTCTTTATCAATCCCATGTGGTAATCAAAAGTCGACTGCAGAGTTGTCGTTGCGGCAATCCAGAGGGAGGGACGAAGAGAATCATCGGGAATTTTTTTGTGAAAGGTTTCCATAAAATGGCGGACACACCAAACATGGTTCACAGTGGGGAGCTCTTGTTTCATTCCAGCTTTAAGCCCTGTACCTTTATCAGTGATTATAAGCAGTTCACCAAGCCGAGAGTACCCCTCCAACACATACTGCCCCAGTAATTTAAAAAACAAGGCGCAATTTCCGGTGTTCTCGTTTTCCACTATGCAATAAGCTAGCTGGATGATACGATTATCAGCATCTTAACAGCATGCCACAAGCAAAACACCCTTGTATGCACTGCGCAGGTGTGTACCATCTACTATGATGACCGGACGTAGATTCTCCCTGAAAGCTTGGATGGCTGGACCAAAAGCCCAGAAGAAACCCATGAAAATTCTAGTCACAGAATGTTCATATAGATGGTACACGCAGCCTTGTTTGCGCTTTGCCATTTCAGACCCTAGCCTAGGTAATACACTGAAAGATTCTCTCTGAGTACCATAAACTGCTTCAACTGCAAATCTGCGAGCACGCTGGGCCTTCCACTTTGATACCCATATATTATATTTACTAGAGATAAGAATTCTTGTCTGTTTACTTGAAAGGTAGGTTTTCTCTAACACAAACCTCTTTAGCTCTTTGGCAATAAACTTGGAAGAAGCACTATTGTGCCCTAATCCATTGTGCCTTTTCTGAACACAACATGTGTGTTGGTTCATGTACTTGTTAATACGAAACATCCCTCCAACCTCAGATGCTCTCAGTTCCCACCGGCATCCAGAAACTGTTCGTGTCTTGCATTGGATAACAACTCTCTCGTAGATTGACACAGGCCTCACACACTCCCTCATACACCTTATGTGGATTTCATCTACAACATCTCTGAGGACATCTTTGTTAGGAAAAACCATTCCTACCCACAGATCAGTAAATCGGGAGGGTGAAAATCCTAACAGACGTTCGGTGTAACCTAGGCATTCCAAATTATCTGTGCAAACAGCCGTCGCAAGACCATCATCGCATTCTATCTCGGGATATTGGTGGCGAGACCGCTTATTACCAGACAAAGTTCTACACTCATTTAATGAGGTGACAGAGCTGGGACAAACCGAGTCTGCAGTAATATTATGGGATGGGAAACGAGGGTGACAAACAAGAGCCCTTGCCGACGACATAGCGAGATCAACATATGAGGGTGGATTTTCAGCACGAGGATGGACAGGACCCTCTTGCGAAAGGGGATCAATGATGTGGCTGCCCGCCAAATCAACATTATCCTCCCCCTCACTTTCCTCCTCACTGGCAAACACATAACATCTGTAGTAAGTGCGTGGCCTACCAAAGAGATGAAAAGTGAAGGGAACCAATAACAGCAATAGATAAACTCACCTACTGCTGTCCGGATCCGGAGAAATAAATCCAGGCACCTCATTGCTGAAGTGCTCATCATTGAGTAGTGGCGGCTCACCTTCATCTAGGTCCATGTCAACCTCGCCTGTCAGTATGCTGGCGTATGACCTGACAGTAGGACTACCCATCAGTTACCGTTTTACTTCCTCCTAAGGGAACCTTTTGGGTTCCAAAACTACACTAGCCAGGAGATATTTACCTAACCCAGTCAGGAAGTTGCTGGAGCGATTCTAATCGGGGTTCTGGGAGGTCATCTAAACCCGCACAATCCAACACATCTGATGAACAATTTATGTCCCCACTAACAACCCTCTCCGTACTCCTACTGCCAGTTCGCATAACACATTATAAACCTAATTTATAAATGAAATGTAACTTTTAAAGGGAAATGGGTGGGTACCTTTCGGTTTCCTCGTTATGCTGGTTGGGATAAGTACGCTGTAAGGGCAGAACATCATTGGTTTCCAAAGGAGGCATGGGGGTGTACAACTTCTGTTGTGGTACATCACCGTGTGACTTGGACAAAATTCCAACGCCGGTACCATAGGGTTTGCGAGACCTATACAATATTCCATATAAATTCAATCGACCAGAAAACAAACATAAAAATAAAAAAACAGACCAGTATTTTGACACACCCACCTAGCTACCTCCCGCGAAACAACAACGGGTGCAGAAGCGATGTTTCTCCCTTGGCCACCCCAACTGGAGCCGCCTGCGCCGCTGAAACAAACAACATACCATTACAATTACAAAGGGAGAATGTGCATACAAGGGTTCTTCCCATACACATAACATTACTCAGATGTGTAACTTGTATGGCAAATTCACAGTGAAAGATAAACAACCCTACCTGGGCCTCGAAATATCCCCAGGAAACGTCGGGATATTAGCATTTGACCCTTTAAAAGAACAGTGGCTCAAATCTACAGTCTCGCCTTCAATGGTCACCTCATCAACAAAGAACGAAAACGTAGCGGTAAGCTTGTGCAGTTCAGGGCGAACCAATTCAGCAACATTCTGTGAATTCGAAATATCGACAAAACAAAATGCTCCGGTACTGCTAAGGAACACCTTCGAGTAGATTTTTAAACGCCTACTGGGGTTTAGCCCAAACACCTCATGTATCAACGTTGAGAAATCATCAACGGACATGGATTTACTGACTTTCTGGAAAACATTAGTACTTCCACTGTACTTGGGCTCGCTACTGGAGAAATCGCTTATGGTCCCGCCATACCACAAAATCACGTAAATTTCGTCGTCCCCCCCACCTACAGGTGTTTCAATACAAGGTGTAACAAACAACTCAAAAATAAAGGCCAGTAGACGTGACATCACATTACAGGAGCATACAATAAACACAACAACAAGTGCTATGTGGGGACAATCAAAAGGGATGAACGGGCATTGCCAATTTAAATTTCTACTACATTACTCATTAAAGCTGATGATATTTTCTTCAACATAACAGTACAGGAGCTACTGGTAGAAGAGTACAAGAGCATCACTTTCAAATCCACAATCTGTCTGTAATTTCCTTTACAAATCCGTCACAAGCAGTTACATGCAAACACACTCCTTGAAGGGATAAAATCAAAAGAGGTATAACCCCATTACTGTGCCCAGTAAACATACATCGCAAAACATGTATAACCCACTTACTGTTCAACCTCAAATTACAGAATATCAATGACCAAGATAAAAATATGTTACATTAGGCTTTCTAGATTAGATTAAAACCATTACCATTCTTTAATTAAAACCATTAAAGATACACAAAATTGGGGATTAATTAGGGTTTATAGGTGGGATTCAGACTGTAAATCAAACTGAGAATTAAACGGATATACCTATCGCAACATCGGAAATCTCCATGCTGTAAATTTGATCCAGCAAATGCAATTCCAGTAACTAACAGACAGTATGGAGAGTGGGAGAGAGGGAGAAGTGAAGTATTTCGGTAGGGAGAGAGGTTTGGGAGGAGCAGGGAAACCTTAGTGTTAAGTAGAGAAGAGAAGAAGAAGAACCGTAAAAATGGGAAGAAGATGAGAACCAAAAAATTTAATATGGGTCGGGTCAAGAACTAACTATGATTAGTTGGGTTACTATAGCTACGGTTAAGAGGTTGGGTTGAGTTAATTTTTGAATCGTGAATAGTTGACTGGATCGGGCAAAAAATCGGAACCGACATGGAGTTCTATTTTGGAAACAGTTGCATACCAAACGGATTTGGCAGCTACAGTTGGCTACAGTTGCCGTTTTCTCTTATTTCTTTTATGATCTTTCTCGACCATGATATGAATTTAAAACCGTGAGAAAACCGAAGAACAATGCACGTCAAGCAGGTGTAAACACAACAAAAATGCAGGACGTCATGTAGTTAATTGGTTCTTTGCAGTTCTATACTCCCTCTGTCACAGTTTAATTGTCCTCATTACTATTTTCATTTGTCTCAAAAATGTAACCAACAAACTCGCAGATATACCCTTAAAAAATATATAGATAAAGTGGAAACAAATTCATAAATATATATTCTTATTACAATATTTATATTCTTTTTTCCTTTTATAGTTATCAAAAATAAAGTCATATATTTTTTCTTTATTATTTTCTACCTAAAAATAGAAATTCATTTATTCTTTCTATATTTAATATGGGTATACTCGGACATTCAAATAATCTCCTTATTTTTTTGACTTAGTCAAAGCAGTCAATTAAATTGAGACGGAGGGAGTATTTTGTTTATAGTTTGTAAAAAGCCGCAGTTCCTACTTCAGCCAAAAATAGACCAAAATGCACACATTCTGCATTTATTCAGTCATTTTCTCAAACCAAAATGCAGCATTCACATTTTGGCTGCCGATGACAGCATATATTCTCAGATCCTCTGGAATCCTTCAAACTCAACAACTTTCCTCCACTCACACTAGATTCCAGAATAAATACAACGTTAATAGTTAACAAGAATATATACATGCTCAAAGCTTGTATCCATACTTTGGTTTCTCAAATTGGTTACCAAGTTCCTTTGCCAAAGAATTACACTTGAAAACTATTCTCATAGTAAAATTGTTACACTTGCAGAATGCTTATAACAAAAGGCTACGCAGAGGCAGAAACTGATACACAAGGAAACCAATACCTGCGCTTACCGTCTCTGTGACCATCATCAATCATAGCAAGACCCTGTAATATTTAAAAATACTGTATTAGAAAATCCAGATATACAAAAATAAAGCAGGAATTAAACGAAAACTTGAACGGAAAACTTACTTCGAGTAAAGTTTCTAGGGCATCTGTAGCACGTCCGGACGGCCAGGAAAAACGCCTCTCTACTTCTTCAACGGTCACATAGCCTTGAGCCTAAAATGACCCCAACATATTTCAGTTCCATTTTTCTTCTTTATCATAGTTTAGAATGGTTTGGCATATACGAATCCTATCCAGAACCAATTTCATACAGTACTACTAATGTACACAATACAGGCAAACATTGCATAGTCCAGTACACTATATAGGCAAAACAAGAAGAAAAGGGAAGGAGAAAAAAATACTATAGGTATCTCAAAACACTGACTAACGCGTCTATCAACTCTATCAACCAAACGTATCATATCCTGAGTATCCCTAGGAAGTTAATTACGGAATGCGTTGTTGTTGACAAGTTATGCTAACAATAAAAAGGAATAAAGACATCTGAAAGAATGATAAATAGTAATAGTTGAAACAAGTGAATTCGAGAAAGAGCTCTTGGGTGCAGCTAGAAAGGAAGAAAGAGCTCGTAAGAACAGTTAGAAAGGATAGCACAATTTTATCAGAAGCTATTATTAGAAGAATGATAGTTCCGATGATATTTAAAACTGGAAAGAAGTAGATCGAAATTTACAGTCATTGTACCACAAATATACTATGCGTAAAAGAAAATAGATAAGAAGACAAACCTGGGCCAGCTCCAAGATTTCGTTATGATCTTTGTTTAACTCGGTAGGAACAGATCGAACCAGCTTTTTCTTTCCAACAGAAATCACCTCAAAACCACTACCCAATACCTTGAAATGGCATTTTTAAGATAATCAGGGTCATGTAGCATGATACAAAGATACAATCTCGTGCCTATATGTTTTCATTGTTTGGTAAATAAGTCATTTTGTGGGAAAACAGGAAAGAAGTAAATAACAAACTTAGCTATAATAATAATAAGCTTAGAGCAAGGGCTATGGGTAGAGTGTAAAACCACTCTATCACTTTCATATTGGAAGAGAGTCTAAGTGAAAGAGGAGATTTTGCACCGTGGGAGAAGAGAACGAACAGACTAAGCAGCTGAAAATGCGCTGTTCAAAATCAAAACTTGACATAAGCGGCTGTACTTCAACCGTTTACATGAGATTTTCAAGAGAAAACAAAGGGAAGGCTGAACATCATCCTTTTCTATTCAATTTCACATGAAACGGCTGATGTTCAGCCTCTTTTACACATTTTCACATTCAAACGGCTCATCTTCAGCCGTTTTCACTTGAACGGCCAATCATCAGCCGCTTAGGCTCCACCTACTCTTTGGACCCCTGCCTTAACCAATTAGGTGTTTTGATGCCACTCTTTCATTTTGAAAGAGGTTGGGTAGAGCAAACTCTACCCATAGGCCTTGCTCATAGTACCACAAGGGTTTTTCGTATTAACAGTCCCACATCCCCGTCCAGCATGATACAATAATTATGGTCATCTCACCAACTAGCATGAACTAGAGATGCACATTGGTCCCGCAGATCAAGGACATTTTTTAAGCTTCTAGGGTAATTAAAAACGAACTATGCCCTATAAGAGACATCATGGACTTATAGAGGTGTAGTTCCAGTCATCACCTGCATATCAAACGAAATATCTATCTCCTAAAGTCTCTCTATTTCCTATCACAGCTCATTCCTCGATATAGATTAACTGCAAGCAATATCTTAACACGGATATTTCATCTTTTAACAAATGCCAATAAGTGAAGATCCTATAGTGTTACCTTCAGCTTACTTATAGCACGTAAGCAATCATCTTCAGACACAGAGTCACGAGCAGCCTTACGCCTTTGACAAAGTAGAGTGCAAAGCTCCTGCAAGTTGATTAAGCCCCCATTGAGAGACCTTGTAGCCAAGCAAATATCAACAATTTGGACCCCTGCCTTAACCAAATAATTAGCAACATCTCACCATAATTCAACATAGTTCTCAAGTAAGTTGAATCAACGGGCTTTTGAGACAGATAAATCTTAGGGTAGAGTGTAGAAGATGAGTACTACCAAGTTCATAATAGAAGTCACCAATTCCTAATAGCTCAGCCCAAAATCCTTTGTTTGAAGCCAAGGGATCAACCCCAACTTTAGCACACATCTCATGGAATTGTGATCTGAATGCAGGATTTTTACGGATATCATTCTACACCCAGTGAATATAAACATTCATATAATTAAACCACAAAACAAAAGAAAAAAAAAAAAAAAAAAAAAAAGAAAAAAAAAAGAAGAAGAAGAGAGAGACCTTATGTTTGCGAGCGAAATCTTCTAATTGGGTACGAAAAGTAGTGAGTTGTTCTTTCATAAGATCAGTCCTAATCTTAGCTACATTTTCTCCAAGCAATCGATACTGATCCCTAGCAGCTGCTGCTGTCTGCAACCCACCAATTCCTGGTCTTCTTCTCATTTCTTCCCCCAATTTAAAACCCTAGCGAAGTCAGTAGACCACAATTATAATAGATTCAACAACATTACCTATATTTGACCCATATTTTAGTTCAGGATGTACAATCCTACAAGGCTTTTACCTGTACAAATTTGTTTGGTGTGACTAGTAAAATTGCTCCCCCTAGACTCAACTTAAACAAACAGCGATAAGAAATACTTGCAGCATGAAAAATAAACATACTAAGCAAGAGTTGCATTAATGCACTTATTAAATATTTGTTGTTATCCAAATCAAAACTAGTAGTTCAATGCCCAAACAAATCCCAAATGGGAACAGGTTTCGTGAAATAATATTACATTTTATATGATTAACCTATGGGAGCTAAAAAGATTTAAGGAAAAAAAAACAGCAATAGTTTGATAATAGAAATGCTTGCAGAAGCTACTGAGCCATGTGAAAGTCCTACTTATACTCTTATCCTGCATTCCATGGTAAAGGAATTTCAGATCTACACCACACATCTTATAGCAAAACTAAGGTACCAATCCTCGATACATGCAGCTGAAGACAAAGTAAATCATAACTTGAGCGCAGAAAAAGCTTAATTTAAAGAACACATTGGCCCAGACCCCAGAGGAGTCATTTATTTTAGACTCAACCTAGATTCCATAATAACAACAGACTAAATGCTTGTAACGATCATCGGTATTCATTGCTCGCCATCAATTTAATACAACATATAAACTGAGAAACAAAGAAGGTCAAAGTTGTACTAAAACCTTGACTTCAACAGTCAACTTGCTAAGATAGAAACAAAGAAGATAACGTTCCATTGGTCTGTTTGTATTCAAGTAGAATTTCCCATGCCCATGTTGAAACTATACAATTGTTCAGTCTAAGAGCTAAAGAATCTGGAATGAAGTGTTAAACTAGATTAAAACTAAAGACCAACTAGTGATATACCTAGTACAATGAAAATCACAAAATACATACTTGAGAATGAAAAATATCATCAAAGCAAGAGAGACGGCCTTAGACTCTATTAGTGTTGCACTCGGCAATCGTCCCAAACGCAAGAAGAGTTACTTGCTTCACTGTTCTAGAAAGAAAATGTTGGTATTGTTTTTAGCACAAATAGAGTCTTAAGTAACATTCCTATGAATACTGCAGGGAAGAGGTTTACACCACTTGGTACGTTGGTAGTTCCATTTTTCTCCAAGAAAAGGATCAGTTTTGTGGTTTGCTTATATATAACTAGACTCAATACTCTAGCAGTTTACTTCTATACGTGTACGCAAAAAAATAAAAAAACTCTGCTGTGGCATTTCCTCAAGCACTATACGAGCATCATCAGCATCAACAGATAACAGATTAACCACAACCCAAATACCAAACTTTTCAAGTAATAGTTCCATTAAGAACAATTATACTTATACTGCTGAGTTCGAATCCATACAGTCGCCTATTATATTATCTACATGAAAAATCAAATCAAATCAAATCTTTTTCATAAAGAATCAGAAATTCGCAAGAACATACCTTATGAATATGAAGCAATCAGCAGAAAAAATCGAGATTGATACACGAGATTGCAATAATTGGTTTACGTTGATCTAGGATCTGTTAAGGAGCTGATGAAGGATCAAAAATGGAATCGGTGAAGAGGTTTTGAAGCGCGGAAGTAATTTGAACCGATCGGAATCCGGAGAGAGTCGAGAGAGGGAGGGACCGGATTATTAGGGGTGTTTTTTTATATGGTAAAAATTTTCGTACATCTCTAAGATGCACACGTGTGATGTAACACAGTCATCCTGAGATACACGTGCAGAAAGGCGCCTTTATGAGTGCCGTGCCGTTCCGTTCCGAGAGTATTCGTTAAGTTTCTCTGGGTCTTGCTACATTTTGCACTTGCCAATTATCGGGGGTTCTGGGATTCTCTACTTCTCCTTCGTCTTCTCTGAATCGAGTAATCTTGCATCGATTAAATCATGTCCGAGATCATAAAGATCATAAAGAAAAATTAGAAACGGTATATACAAAACCCATTACATCTGCTTAAAGATCATCAAGAAACGGTAATTCCATCTGTTTTTTCTATGTATGTTTTTTTCTCTGTGTATGCCTATTCTTTCTTTTATGCATTCTAGGATTCCATTTGTTCTATAATAACTTAAATTATGGTCATGTTTGATAGGTTTGGTCTCATTTTCATGTCTGATTGTTTTCAGATTCCATGCAAGGGTTTTGAATTGTACAATAATCCATGGTCTTTATTCAATTTCATCTTTCAATTTAGTACACTATACTGGTACTGGTACTGAATTACTGATGATGATCATATATTTGCTTCCCCTAATAGTGTCATCTCTTTTCGATACTGTATTTACCATTTGTTTATCTAAACTGTTTCTTCGACAGTTCTTCCCCTTCTACAATGGAGACGGAAGATAGTGCAAAGAAGACTAAAGAGCAGCGGGATGAGGATGAATTATTTGGATTCAACAACGAAACCTTCAGCAAGCATTTGAAAGAGATGAAACGTTACCATCCAGACATCTTGTATCACGAGATTTCCAGCTC
>JAJJMA010262876.1:4838-44713 GCA_023529015.1 Papaver nudicaule | reverse complement strand
GCCACATCTCGCTGGCTTAGTCGTTCTTGACAGGTTGCCTCGGCACCCTCTTACTCCTCAAACCGCTAAAGGACCTGGAAGCTTGCAGCTAACTGCCTCTAATATGCTCGCTGAAGCTTTTGACAAGCTCAGTGTGGCGGATGACTGCACAGACCAAGAGTACTTTGAAACATTGGCACAATATAGTCGTCCTGGATTTGTTCATCACCCAAATTTCCATAATGCTGCAGCTATCATCCCTTATCAAGAGCACTTCAATCTTTTCAACATGGTGAGTATCTTTTTGAGACACTTCATCTTTTCCAACTCTGTCGTTGTTGGATACTTATGCTTACCCTTTGTAATTTCAGCACTTTCATCACTGTTTGAGTGTTGCCTCGGCCAATGAGGGTCTTAGCCGTGAGATCATTAATCTCAAAAATCAGATCAGTCAGCTGACACATGATGCATTGGTGCGCGGCCAAGAAGTTGAAAGGTTAAGGAATGAGGCCCGAGAGCGAAGCCTGACAGTTACAACTCAGCAAAGTAAGTTTTCTCCATATCTCTTTCTGTTATGTTATTCTTCTTTCCGTCTTGTTCTTTTCGCCGACCCTTAGATTTCCTGCCTTCCAAGGTTGCCATTCCTCCGATGACGATAGGCTTAGGCGAGCTGAATCCGAAATCGAGAGACTTAGTAATAGCAACTTTAAGCAGTGTAGTCAATTATTCACTTTCCTCAAGGACCTTAAATGGTGTCGTCGAGAGTTGGATCAGGATGTTGGTATTATAAGAAACCTCTGTAACACTTATCAAGCTGCTCGATCGGAATTAGGCCGGATGACTAGCCAACGTGATGATGCACTTCGCCGAGAGGAACTAGCCCTTGCTGCCAAGACAGAGGCCGAGACACGTCATAAGCGAGCTTCCTTCCTCTGGCAAGAAGAGAAATCCAGAGCTGATAAGCTGGCTTCTCAAATTATTATCTTAAGCACTGAGAAAGAGACCGCCGAGTTTCAAATTCAACGCTGGAAAGATACGGCGGAGAGGCATGAAGCTTTGACGATTGATTTGTACAAGCAATGTTCTACCCAACAACGCCAAATAGAACAAATGTTAGGTCCGTGTGCCAATGAAAATTTTGAGTTTCATATGACTCAGTTTAGGGAGGCACAAGAGGGCATGCGAGTATATGTCCGCAACCTAGAAGGTAGCTTTTATAGGGTTTACCCATAACTCATCATACTTGTGTTTGTTTTCAATCTTCTTTACCATGCTTCTTTCTTCTTTTGCCTCAGCTACCATCCAGAAGCTAAGGAATGAAGTAGATCACTAGAAGGAGATCACCAAAGGCTACCATGAACTTGAGATGAAGATCCAGGAGCTTTCTGATGAGCTCAAGGATCACAAGTCTTTTCCTGACAAGATAAAAGATTTGTCCGAGAAGCTCAGAGAACATGATTCTTGTGCTGGCAAGCTCGCGGATCTGAACAAGCAACTTCTTGACCATGCCTCTTGTGCTGGCAAAATTCAAGAACTAGAGAGCGCCCGAGATGGTCTTCAGATTGAGGTCGCCGAGGCCAAGGATGATATCCAATATTGGGAGAAGCGTCACAAGGATGATGTTGTTAGTGCTGCCTTTATCGGCGCTCAGGATTTTGCCTACAAGTTCCTGCCTCAGCATGGAGTAGAAATCCCCTTAGCTTATCAACGACCCACTCCTGAGCAGCTCGCTATGCAAAAGAAGGCAAGCACCAGAGGAAAGGAAGTGCTATCAGAAGAAGAAAATGAAGAAGAACAAGAAGAAGAAAACCCCCTAGAAGAAGAATCTGAGGAAGAAAGTTCAGAAGAAGAAATTGAGGACGAAAATCCTAAGGAGCGAAATCAGCCTCTTGACATTGGTACAGGAAATGCAGAAGGTGAACAACTCGGCGAGCACAATGCCGGAATGGTGACCATCCATGCTAGCCAGCCAACCGCCGAGCAAAGCACAGAAACAGGCACCGCCGATGTTAGCCAGTCGGTCAACGAGCAAAACGCGGAAAGGGTTACCGCCGATGATCACCATTCTGAAGGTACTAGAGCTGAAAATGCGGGCGAGGATGACCTCAGCGATCTTGAAGAAAATAAGCCTTCTACCCCAAAAAGTCCTTTTGCTGATCCTAGGTGTTGAAATATTCTGTTCTTTGCCCCTTTTGAATGTTGGGGAGGATAAATGGTTTACCTCCTTAGTCTTTTGTGTTTCTCTTACCATCTTTTGTTTCCTTGTAATGAACTATTTCCCTTTTGAACGTCATTTTTGTGAATGTTATCTTTATGTCTGTTGTCATTTGCTTTCAATGTGCAATTTTCCTTTGCTACATTTGATGTGCTCCTCTCTATCTTGTCTTCAAAGACTTAACTTGCCATTGAGTGAAGCCCTGGTCCCGTACAGCCAACAATTTCTCAGAGCGACAGGGTTAGACCCCAGCCGTAACCATTACTTGTGCCCGTCGGCGATCTAATATAAGTAGAATGGGTTGCCCTCATAGACTTTAATACACCTTAGCTTTCGCCAGAGGTGATGCTACGGCGTAGACGGATTAACACACCAGCGGCACCGCCGATGTGATGCTACAGCAAAGGGATCCTTATTTCCTTACAAACACTTACAGATCAACAAGTAACACGACTGGTCTTACAACTAAGCCTGGGTCGGACTAACTATTACGATTAGGTGCATTCACTCAATGGAAGTAAGCTTTCTGTATAAGAGGTCTTGGATCTTAGTTGATTTATTGATTTGGGCATTATGCCTTCAAAGCTGGCACTTGGCCTTAGGACCTGATCAGGGTTTTTGTATGGCTTTTGTTGCCTGGTGATTATTGGGCATTTGTGCCTTTGTAGATGGCTTTTGTAGCCTGTGGCTGAGTGCTTTTGCCTCAGCCATTGTGCTCTTGGAGCTTTTGAAATTTTAGTCATCACCGTAGTTAGACTACCCAGTGAATGCAAGTGACACAGTAATTTGTTAACGGGGTTCGGCGCATGATAGCAAACCTACGTCCCCGTATCTTATTCGCTGTTATTTTACATGAGCTAATAAGACTTCTTGGGTATTATGCCCGCCCAAGACTTCGGATTGTACATTGTTTCCATCAAGGATAGTACTTCTTAAGGAACCTGGCGTTCCAAGGATGTTCAAGTTGCACGCAGTGCTCATCAATCAGTATATACGCTCCTGGCCCTGCCACTCTTTTGACCACATAAGGGCCATCCCATACGGGTTCCAATTTCCTGCATCCTTCTCGCTGAGACGGGGGAATTTCTCGAAGTACCAGCTCGCCGGGCGAATACTCTCTTGGAATCACTCGCTTGTTGTATTCTCTTGATAATCGGCGGTGATAATTCTCCATGTGTGTAAGGGCGATCAGCCGTTGCTCTTCTAAGTCATCCAGCTTGGCCAGGATCAGATCTGTATTCAAATTCTTTTCCCATGCCTCATGCTTTGTAGTGGGCAGGATTACTTCAGATGGGAGTACTGCCTCAGCGCCGAAAGTGAGTAAGAAAGGAGATGCTCCAGTTGCTTCTCGAACCGTAGTTCTATATGACCACAAGACATTGTGCAAATGCTCACACCATGCCTTTTTATGCTTCTCCAGTCTTTTCTTCAGTCCCATTCCAATAGTCTTATTGGTGGCTTCTGCCTGGCCGTTACTCTGAGGGTATAGGGGAGTTGATTTTCCCAGTTTGACGCTGTAATGAGCGAGTAACTTTCTTATGTTGTCGCCGACCAGCTCCTTTCCATTATCGGTACATATTTCCGCCGGTACACCAAATCTACAAAATATGTTCTCCCAGATGAATGTGAATACTTCTTGTCCTGTTTTCTTCCTGATAGCTTTAGCTTCACACCACTTGGTGAAATAATCTGTCGCCACAATAATGTATTTCCGTTGTCCGGAACCTGTAGTTAGTGGTCCAATAATATCAATGCCCCACTTGGCGAAAGGCCAAGGGCTAAGCACTGAATTTAAAGATGTCGCCGGTGCTTTAATTCTTCTTCCATATAACTGGCATGGTTTGCATCGCTGAGCATATTCCTTTGCATCTTTGTTCATCCAGGGCCAATATTATCCTTGCATTCTGACCTTTAAAGCTAGGGATCTTTGGCCACTATGATTCCCACAGTCTCCTTCGTGGATTTCTTTCAGTAACTTATTGCCTTCCTCTCTTGATACACAGCGCAGCAATGGTCCTGAAAATGACCGGCGATATAGGATTCCATCTCGGAGTTCATAGTTTACCGAACGACAGATGACTTGATGAGCTAAGATTTGCTTTCCTGATAAGGTTAAGCGGTCCAAATAATACCGTATCGGCGTTCTCCATTCTGTCTCTGCTGATTCTTCAGTGTTTGTTGTTAGCACTTCTCTTTGCTCTCGTGCTGCTACCGATGACTGTGTCACTCTTTCAATAGCTAGTGAAGGAACATATGGATTTGTCATCATTGAGGAGATGAACGCCAGTGCATCGGCATGCCTGTTATCTTTTCTGCAGATGTGGCGAAACTTGATACCTGTGATCCTCTGGGCATACTCCCTAGCAAGTTTTAGGTACTTCTGCATGGATGGGTCTGCTGTCTGGTATCGTCCAGATATTTGTCGAATCACCAGCTGAGAATTGCTTGTCAATCTGACATTGCTAATTTTCATTTCAATGAGTATTCGCATGGCGTGAATAACCGCTTCATATTCTGCCTCATTATTAGTCGCCGGGAATTCTAGCCTTAAAGAGTGTACTATCCTTGCTCCTTTTGGCGAGATGAGGACAATTCCTATTCCATTTCCTTCTTTATTTGACGAACCGTCTACATAAACCTCCCATCCATCAGGACTGCATTTTAATAGATCTGGTACTTCATGTTCTCGCTCATCCAAGGAGGATGGGATTTCTTCTATCTCTTCTTCTTCATCAATTGGGAAGTCGGCGAGGAAATCTGCAATGACTTGAGACCGTTGAGCTGTACGTATTTCATACTGGACGCCGAACTGCTCAATCTGTTGATTCCACTTGGCGATGCGTCCTACCCGCTGAGAGCTGTGCAGGATAGATTCTATTGGAGTTTTGGTGAGGACCACAATGGGATGGGCATGAAAATATGGACGTAGCCGCTAAGATGCAAAAACCAATGCCAAGATCAACTGCTCTATCTTAGTGTAATTCTTTTCTGCCCCTTGCAGTGTTCTGCTAATGTAATATATAGGTGTCTCTCCGCCTTTGGTTCTTACGAGCACAGCACTTATGGCAAAAGGTGTTGCAGCGAGATATACCCTGAGTTCTTCGCCGTGCTCAGGTGGTTGAATTGCTGGGAGAGTGGCGAGATACTTTTTAATACCCTGAAACGCAGCTTCGTGTGCCTCAGTCCAATTGAACTTCTCTCCTTTCTTCAACGTCTGGAAAAATAGTTTGCACTTGTCGGAGAACCTTGAGATGAATCTGTTAAGAGACGCCAGAGTCCCATTTAGCCGCATAACATCCTTTACCGTTACCGGCGAAGGCATTTCTATAATTGCCTTAACTTTGGCTTGATCAGCTTCCACTCCCTTCTTGGTGACGACATATCCCAAGAACTTTCCTGAAGTTACACCAAAAACGCATTTTGCCGGGTTGATTTTTAACTTAGTAACACGCATATGATTAAATATTTCTCTGAGGTCTTCCACATGAGTTTGCTTCTTCTTGCTCTTGACAAGCATGTCGTCGACGTATACTTCCATCGTCTTCCCTATCCATTTTTCGAACATTTTCTGCGCCATTTCTTGATAAGTAGCGCCGGCATTCTTCAACCCGAATGGCATTCGAGTGTAACAAAATAACCCTTTAGTGGAAAAGAAAGCTGTGTGCTTCTGATCTTCTTCCGCCAAAGGTATTTGGTTATATCCTGAATAACCATCCATAAATGACAGCAACTCGTGACCCGATGTAGCATCTACAGTTTGGTCAATACTGGGCAGTGGGAAGCTGTTCTTTGGGCATGCTCTATTAAGGTCACTAAAGTCGATGCAGATTCTTACTCCCTTGTTCTTCTTAGGTACTACTACCATGTTGGCTATCCATTGGGGATATTGCACTGGCCTTATTATACCAGATGCCTTCATTTTGTCAATCTCTGCCTCTACTGCTTCTTTGTAAGCCGGGGCCAATTTCCTTATCCTTTGCTTGAATGGTCTAATCTTTGGATCAATATCTAATTTATGGCATGCTATCGCCGGGTCAATACCTGGCATCTCGTTCATGCCCCAAACAAAGACATCAACATATTCTTTGAGTAGTGCTTGCAGCTCCGCCGATTCGTCTTCGTTTAATAGAGTGCCAATCATTACCATCTTTGGATCCTGCTCATCGCCGATATTAACATCCTTAGTGGGTTCCACCGCCGTAAAATGTAGTTCTGGTTCTCCCATCGGCGATGGTTCCTTTAATTGCTATAAGGTCTTATCTCCGGACTTCGCCGAATCTTCTACCGAATTTACTGAATGCACATATGTGGTTGGGTTGGCGATGAAGTCCAGAATCTCCTGCTCTTTAACCTCTTCCTTGCCGAGCTTCTTTTTCTCTGCAATCTTTACTTTTCGATTTTCTCGCATTTGCACATCCGCCGAATTACACGCCTTGGCCACTGCTAAATCTCCTACATACTCGGCGACTCCCATTGGTGTGGGAATCTTAGGCGTTGATGATAAGTAGAAGGTACTCCCTTCAAGCTGTGGAGCCATGGTCTTCCCAGGATGGCAGCATACGGTGAGTCAACATCCACAATACAAAGAGTAGTTTTCAAGAAATAATCCTCGCAAATCTTAACTTTAAATTCAATCTCGCCTTTAGGCTTAGATGCGATGCCATTAAACCCATAAATGTTATAGGAGGAGACTGTTGGCGAGGGTATTTTATCATCTTTCACCCTCATCGCCTCAAAGGCAGTATTAAAGAGGATATCCACGGAACTTCCTGGGTCAATAAGCACCTTTGGTAGCCTGAATTGCTCCATCTGAATGGTTAGAACCAAGGGATTATTATGATTTCTTCCCTCTGGAGGAATCTCTTCGGCGGAGAACCCGACACACGCCTTCATCCACTCTTGCAATGGCTCTTGCTTAACAGCAACACTACAAATTTCATTTCCCATTCTATCTCGCTTATGCACGCGGGATAAAACATTATCATGAAATTCATCCCGGGTAATCTTTGAATGTACAATGGAAAAGCAGTCTAATTCCAACAAATCTCGCTCAACTTTTACCTCGTACACATTTGGAATCCGAGCTGGAATGGCTTGAATTGGCTGGACCATGATAGGAGGTGGTGGTGGCAACTCTAAGAATTCTTGGAATTTCCCCAGGCGGATGAATCGATGAACTTCTTGTTGTACGCCGGTGCAGTTCTCAGTTGTATGGCCATGGAACTGATGGAATTGACAAAAGGAATTGGTATTGGTCGGCGGGGCCCTTGGGTTTCCTCTGTTATAAGGATAACGGATGTCATCCCTACAGTTTGAACTTTCAATTTGGCCAAATGCATCCGTGTAGGAGACACGCAACTTAGGTAGAGTAGCATCTTGGAAGGGTTGCTGATTGCCTCTGCAAAATTTTCTATTATCCCATTATATCTTCTTTCACCATTCCCATTTCGCCGATTATCTCTTCCTCCTCGACCATAGTTTCCCCCTCTATTGTCTTGCTTGTCACGCCCATCATAATTTTCTCGCTTCTGCGAATTCCAATGTTGTTCGGCGGTAACTTGCTGCTTTCCCACCTCAGGTACTACCATCGCCGAAGAGGGATTCTGTGTCAACTTCCGCTGTTCTGCCTTCAACCATTCTTTCTTAATTTCTTCCTGGTCTTCCGGCGAGAAGCTATTGATCGAGTGAATTTGTTTTGCTCTTTCCTTCTTCAGCCGCAACTCCTCTTCTCGAATTTCTTCATAACTTAACCATTCATCTTGCATCGCCCTCAAGGTCTGTAGATCCTTTGGCATATCCCAGAATAACTTCTGGTACAATTGGTCCGTCGTCTCCATGGCGCTAAGAAATGATCTTATCTTCTCTTTTTCTGACACCTCTGATCCTACCTCGCTACTCGCTTTCCTCCATCTTTGAATGAAAATTTTATAAGTCTCTGAGGGTCTTCTCTTGACGTTGAATAATCTTTCCACGCCGGGCCGGCCTCTGTTGTTCTGAATAAAAGCATGCAAGAATTTGCAATCTAGCTTCTCAAAGGACTTGATTTTTCCTTCTTCTAACCCATCAAACCAGGCTAGGGCTTCATCCTTCAGCGTAGCAGGGAATGCCATACACATTATTGGATCTGATCCTATGCCGCCATATCTCGCTTATAAGCTCTTGAGTGCTGTGTAGGATCTCCAGTTCCGTCATAGATGGAGGTGAATTTAGGGGCAGAGTATTTGGGAGACATGTATCCATATGTAATACAATCATGAAATGGTGTTTACTGTGCCTCTAAAAGTGCAACCTTAAATCTCGATTCCCTCGAAGATCCACTTAAAGCTTCCACCTTATCTTTTAGTCGGCGCAGGTCCTTCTTCATCTCTTTATCTACTTTATGCCGTCGCCTTGAGCTGCTGTGGTCTTTGCTGTCTTTTCCAGGCACGTTTACCCTTCTGCCTCTTTCGTCATATTTCGCCGATGAATCTGAGATCTCTGCTGTGCTGGTTCCACTCTTTTCAACTCGGCGAGTTGTATGAGAATGAGACTCATGGCGAGATGAATGTGCGTGGGACCCATGGCGAGATGAATGCGCATGGGAGGCGTGGCGAGTTGAATGCGAGTGGGATGCATGACCTTTATTTTGTGCTGCCATCAATTCTCTATGACTTTGAAGTACCGTCTCCATCTGCAATTGCATTTGTCTCTCCATCTGACTTGCTTGCCTGTTGTTGGCCTCAAGAATTTGCCTCAGCAATGCTTCAGTAGTATTTGTGGATCCAGTGTTATCTGCTATCACCACTGGGCGAGTTACAGTAGCTCCAGGTACTATCGCCGCACCATTTATGCTTGCCGCCTGCGGAATTTCTCCTGCTATAATAGGTTCTGCCGCCACTGCTGGAATTTCCTCAGCCAGATGAGGTGCTTCGCCAACATCTTGGGTTAACTGTTGCTGAATATTAGTTGCCACTGTGTCTCCTACAATAGCATTTTGAGCTGCTTCCCCAGCATTGGACGTCTCACCAATGGTTCTCATGGTGAATCTTCCACCCTCAGCTTGCTCGCCTTGGGCATTAGCTTCTACCTGACTGCTGACTCTTCGCAGTATTAAATTAGGCTCGGGTGATCTTTCTGCATCCTCCAAATGAGTGATGTCCTCCACGTAAACTTCCTCCTGGCGTGCTACTCGTTGAACAGGTGGTCGCCGAGACGAGCTTGCCAAAAGGGTATCTGCCCTGCCAGCTGGTTCCATTGCTCTGCTTCTAGTGTTGTGACCACTGGGGAATGTTGCTGGTGTAGGAAGGATAGGATGCCGAGGAGGCCTACCCGCCGGGGCTTTATCGCTTCTTCCTCTAGGACCCATTCGCCGAAGTTCTGTAAAAGAAGACAAACACACTTCCTGACAGTATTGCTCTGTTAGTACTGTGGGTAAATGCCAAATAAGTTAGTTGGGTTACTTTTCAGAATGTTGATGAATGAAAGACAAAAAGAACAGCTTTAAATCACGTGATGTGCAGATGATGACCTAATCATGACAAGAGTTGCAAAAACATCCTATGTGATTGTAATTTTCGGATCAAACTAGCAGTACGGCAATCATTTTTGGAAAAACATTTTTGAAAAGTTTAGAATGCAGTTTCCTTTGTGACACTAAAATTCATACTGACTCACCGGAAGAAGGTGCTACTCTTGCCAGAAATATATATCTATATCTACATTTTCCCATGGAAATTTATACCAAAATAGCATTTTTCTATCCACATAATTAGTTTCTCTGCTATCAGTGTGATAAAAGTGAAATATGTGATAGAATCATCGAGATAGGCCGGCCAACTCTTGTCTATGATAATAACAACGCCTAACACGGCATGATGTCCAAAAATAGTAAAATTCATCTACTGAGAACCAATATTTATCGCCATCATAAACCAGAAATACCCTAGTTTTCCTAATCTTAACAATATTTCCACAGGAGAATCATTATGAGAAACCACATGGTATACTATATAAGGCAAAGCAAGAGAAGAATCATGAAGGGAATCCTATACATCGAGCATGAGTTCTCCGAATAGCATGACAAAACAACTGTAACATTAACGACGACCTCTAAAACTGACAAATCATACCATATATGGAAACTAAGAACATATGATAACATCTCAAAACATGAACCATATGATATACCACATCTGGTCAACATCAGAATCCTACAAAGTGAGCATAACACCCTTAAATAGCATGTAACAGTGACTAAGGCATCACCGGCGAGTTCTAACACATGTGAATCATACCGTATATGGAAACAAAAGAATATATAAGAATATCAACAAATCATACCAAAGAATCAAGAAAAACATGTTCAAAACCTCTTCTAGCGCCAAAATGTAACTGTGTAAAACCCCAATGGTTAGATCTTACACAGTACACCCAAATAAGATACACCAACATACACATGATCATTCCTAAACATATATCAACACAATAATCATAAGGAATATAAAGGAGATAAGAGTTAGAGATACTTGACAAGATGTTTTTACTTGGTTCACCCCCATAAGTAAGGACTACATCCAAGGATTATCACTAGTATAAGCATAATTACAATTCCCTCTTTACCTTGCTAATCTTCTAAGCTTAAACTCTCAAATAAGAACCCTAGTTTTAGTCTTGGGCTGTAGAGAGCAAGTGTGATACTTTTCCTCTCTCCAGACCAATCCCAAAATGTGTCCAACCCCTTTCTCAGTAGGTTAGTTCGCTATTTATAGACCTTTACATGGTGGTATACAACTAATACAAACAAAGTTGGACTGACACTATTTGTCACGACTTGCCGCCATACATACATCGGCGAGCTCGTCCCTTACTTTATAAACATAGACGAGAGAATCTTCTAGGAGATAAGGTTGGTGACGCATCCTCCACTGAGTCAAACCAGTCAACCTGACAATATATCCGTTCTGACTTCTCTTAAATGCACACCTAATTATCACCTAACCATTGTTGACGTGTCTCCACTCGTTGTTCCCTTACCCGACGTAATCTTGGTTCTTCCATGCACTCGCCGAGCCACACTATTCAACCCAAAGTCATATATCGCCCAGCCTATTACTCGCTGATCCAGGACATCTCAGTTGTATTCTTTTTATACAGCATCTCATCTAGGATGCTTTTATATTGGATAGGTATTTTCTGCCCTTACAGTGTGTTTAATGTCTTGTTAGTGACAATAAGTTCCTTCTTTCAACTGTGGTTCCTAGATTACCCTGTTGTGTCTTACTTGTCCTGTCTATCTAGATTAAAAAGTATTTAAGTTTACAGTGGTGTTTATGCTTTTACTGTCAAGCCTCTCTATTTTCTCTATTCCAGTTCCCTCTTTCAACATTCTGGTTGCTGATTACCAAATCTGGCCAAGTACAGATGCAAGTCTTTTGTCTCCTGTTTATCCTAGAATCCTATTGTTCATTTAGCTGTCCTGTAATATAGTGATAGTTCTGTATATCCTCTTTGTGTCCCTTGTTGTATCCTTTAGTGTATTGCTTTGCCTATTGCTCATCTTTTAGGATATTCAGTTTCTGAAGTCAGTGTTTGCACATTCTGGTGACTCCCTTTGCAGTCATAACTGCCTTTGTACAGCTGCCAGTCTTTGTCTCCTACCATGATGATTCTTTTGTGCTCTTGGATATTATGTATACGTACGTCTTTGTTTTGCAGTTGCGGTAGGATAAAGAAACCCTTGGGGATCACTGAAAACAAGCAAAAGAGACAAAATATTGGGGATCCAATATTTGATGTCTTTTAGCTGTGGAGATTGCCATTCCAGAATTGCTTATGATGTTGCGGAAGAGATCATTTTATATCTAAAGTAGTGAGATTTTACATACCCAATTAATTTAATTTTGTGCTACAATGTGCTGAAAGGCAGGATTAATTTTGTGCTACAATGTGCTGAGATCATTTTATATATAAAGTAGTGAGATTTTATATACCCAATTAATTTGGTACTACACTGTACTGGAACACAATGTTAATTTTGTACTACGATGTGCTGAAAAGCTATGTTAATTTTGTGCTACAATATAATGAAAGGCAGGATTAATTTTGTACTACACTACAACCAATCGGGTTACAAACAACCCATTTCCTAAAACCCGACCCTAACTCACGAACTAACCTGTATGGTTAACTCTAAAAGGCGAGTCGACTCGCCGATTCAACTAGAAAACTCAGAACTAACATGGAGTGACATTTTCAAAAGAGTTGAATAGAAAAAGTCTTTAGTAGGTAACCGTTGACACCGTTGCCATTTTCTCATATAAATACTATCTTCCTTCGGATATGGCATATGGGTAGTAGTGGGTACCATCAGCCTTATATGAGTACCACATAGCCAAGTTGGCTTCAAACGCCACCGATTTTTTTTTTTTTTGGGTAGAATCTTACTTCTTATTTTTGGTACTGTACTTGGAAAATATTTTGATCTGTCTAATAAAGTCTGCTGTCTTCCGGTTGGTAAAATGATGTCACTGATGGACCCTAGTCCAGCTGTCCAAGGACCTCACCTGCCTTTCTTTGCAAAGCAAGGAGAAAGATGATTTTTTTTTTGCTAGCCACGTGTTAGCATAGCCAGCATACGAAGTCATCACTAGCATCTTTTTCGTAGCCATTACACGTTGCTTAGATAGTGGCTACACGTGGTAGTCCATGCACTCTGCTTGGTCACCTAATACCACGTGTTTCGATCATGATATATTTGTCTATCTATTGCTTGTTTGTTTTCTGTCACCTTTCCATATATATAGTGCGAGGCTAAACTGGAATCAGTTAGGTTAAGGAAGAAGCTGCCTAGAGTCTGATATATACTACTTACAGTAATAATTTATATCACGCAATAGTGATTTGATCGGAAAAGAAATTAAAGGAGCGACTTAGGGAAAAGAAAGGAGCGACTTAGGGATGTCAGGAGCACAAGGAGCACAGCCACCAGGGTCATTCACAGCAACAACATATGAGTCGGTAGGCGGAGGAGAGAACAAAACGCAGACTGATATTCATTCAAAAGAAGATGCTGGTGGAATTCAGATTGACAAATTAGAAGACAAAGTTGAAGATGCTGCTGGTCTAGGTGGGCCTGTTTTTGGTGCTGGAGCCGGTGATGGTGATAATCAAAATGATCAAAGTGTCGATAAACAAGATCTCGGTGTTACCGGAACTGCTTAGTTTAATTAGCATATGTTAGTTTATCAATTAATCAAGGACTTATGTCAAACGTCAATGAATGGGTAAAGTTTGTCTAGTTCTGCGACAGTACTGTTATGCAAACTTTGTGTTTGATCTATTAAAGGTAAAGTTGAATAAATATGGTGTTTTAGCTAGTTAGTGCAATAGCAATGTTTTTAGCAAGGTTGTGGAATCGTGAACCATGGAGTGAATCGTTTTCTATTTTTTTGGAATCGTTTCATGAAACTCATATTAGTACCTAGGGCAATTCCTATCTATATTATCTAATTACATCTATCTATCTATTACTATTATAAAGCCAACACCTCCGATGAACAGTGAGTGAACAGCAAATGCAGGCCCCTAATTTATATAAATCCTTCAAAATATCCAATAAATAAAGCAAGGGTTAATCAGTAATTTCTGTTTACTTAACTGGGTCCATAAATATTCTTTCCATCTTTCTGTTTTCGTTTCTGTTTCATGTTTTAGGCTGTTCGCTATGGATCAAAAGCAGGGATGAAAGCAACAGAATATCGTCGCCTATACTCCCTTCTCTCTCCTCTTCCCTCACACCTACTGTGAAAGCGCAGTAGCGCAGTGTTCCTCCCGGAACTGGGAGGAAAGCGAGAAGCGAGATAGCTTTCCTCGCTTTCAGTTTGACCTTTTTTAATTTACACCCCCGTTACACCGGCTGGCGTTGTTGTACTTATGTTGTTACACCCCGCTTACACTAGCGATTCCGGCATTTTGAATAACATTTACTCACTCAGGTTTTTCCTGTATACAACCCTGTACAGTCTTGAGACGCACTCGCAATTTACTGGGGATTAAGGATTATGTACATTAGGAAGAGTTCGTTTGTGGAAACACTTGTTTTTTATTACATAACATTAGCGGCTTACACGGTGGATAAGGTCGATTACATAAAGTTTACAATTTAGAACGGATGATTGATATGGCACCCAAGGATCTCAGATATACCATTGCACTTACACCTAAGATTGAAGGGAAAAAAAGATTAAAACCACAATAAGGAGGGGTTGCCGGGTAAAACGAACGGCAAGCGGGTTAATTCCATATTTCCTCCGGGTTCAATCCAGGCAATTGGTCCTTCCAGAGATTGAAAACATCGCTGAAGCTCCAGGCTTTTGGCGGGGGCCCTGTCTCGTAGTCCCTGAGACCTTCACGATACTTGAGTGCGGAAAATAATAACAAGTGGTTAGTAAATTGATAACAAGAACTTAAGTAGTAGCAAAGAAATATAGCATTTACTTACGGCATCCTCAATTGTCCACCCGTCTTGCAAAGGGAACATATAACGACGTACGAAGCAAACATATCTCTTAACCTCCTTTTTCACAATACTCAGTCGGTTTTGCAGGGAATATCTTGATCTACGGTTTCCCTCTGGCAATAACCTTACAAACTCTTCTTCAACTCTAGTCCAGAACATAACCGATGGTTGGTTTTGTCCGGCAAGGGCATCTAAGGAAACAACAACATAAGCTCTCGCTAATGCCATATCTTCAATCCCTGTGAATCTCTGCATTTTGAAGATGATTATTTGAAATAAGTAAGTTTTGTTTTTGTGGGTGCAGTTGAAGAAGGATTGAAATAAGTAAGTTTTGTTTTTGTGGGTGCAGTTGAAGAAGGAAGAGGCAAGGGATTTATAGGCATTTGGAGACTGCGACAGTGAATGCAATGGATAAGATATCACCTTATCTTCTTACTCATAAAGTGTACAAAACTCTTACTTTTCAAATCTAAATGACAGACTAATAATCCAATATTATCAAACATATTATATTTATGCAAAAACGGGTTACATTGGTTGAAGGGAAATCCACGAACGGAAAAAAAAATACTACTTAATATTAAAAAAAAAACATAGAAGGGAAATACAGGTACATAAATGTTAAAGTAGTAGCTAAGCAATCCCTGTTATCATGCAGCAGGGACACTGCCTCCATCTCCAATGCAAGCAATCTATTGATCCAAGCATTCCGGGAAATCCTCGTGCAACATTCTCGTTCAGTAACCGTCTGGTGTCATCCTCCGTCGGAACACGTAGGTACCTTGCATTAAAGGCATAGAGAAGTGCATTTAAAAACATTCGAAAATAGGCATAGATGGTTGTAGCACCCATTGCACAATAGTCGTCTATGCTGTCTGCAGAACAACCCTTGCACAACATCTTCATTGCTGCGATCATTTTCATGTGTGGTGTGTGTCCCGGAATACCGGCCGCATCTGTCCTTTGTAGGAACTTGGGTTCCACCTCACAAACTCCACTCAAAATACGAAGAAATAGGGGACGATACATGCCAAACCGACAGTGAAATTTTTCAGGGCCATATACACAGTCACTGTCGAAGTATTCGTGCATCATCCTGACGTCTGCTTCCATCCTTAGTCGGAAGGTTTTTTGTCTCCCCAAAACATCCCTTGGAAGTGGCTGTCGAAGTTCATGTTGGTGTTGCATAAACTCTTGGTACCTTACAACGTTGTTGCGGGTGCTGTCACCATCCTCCTCAACAACCCTGGCGCCCGTCTTGAGACTCATAATTTTCTTGAAATAATTCATTGTAACCTAATTAATGAAACAACAGTCTAAGTTAGACAAGGAATAAACATTATTTTTGAACCCGAATGATAAAGCTTAAAAATGAAACAAACATAACACGTTATTTATCATTATAAATATGAAAAACATGGAGATAAGAAACATTGATTTCATTATAAACAAAGGTTGAAATACTTAACGTGTTGAGAGATACGTGAGAAAGGGATTGAGGAGAGTGGATTACTGGTACTCGATGAGAAAAGGATGGATGAAAGTGAATCGTACTGGATGAGAGGGATGGATGAGAGTGTCTGGTTGGGTGCTCACAAGGTTGGGTTTATATAGAAAAACTGAAGCGAGGAAAGCTATATCGCTTTGACTGGTTTTGACCGGTCAAGCGAGATAGTCTATATCGCTCAGGTGAAGCGATATAAACTATCTCGCTGAGCGAGATAGCTTCCCTCGCTCCAGTGGTGCCTCCATAACAAACAGGCGTCCGGGAGGGGTACTGGAAAAACCCTGTTGGGATGATTTCTCTCACCTCCATAGCGAACAGCCTTATTAAAAAAAAAAAAAAGGTTGGGCCATATGATGTCTGGACTCTAGAATAATAAGTGTCCTAGAGAAAGAGCCGGTCATAGTACAAGGAGAGACATACAATACCGTAGGTCCGTATGATAAGCAAGTCCCGGTTTAGCACGTGTGAAGCACGTGAAATCTACTTGTTACAAATAAAAAGGGAAGACCCCTTATGGACATTAAAAATGTAGCTGTATTTTTTTGACGAATTTACCCTTAATTTATCCAATATAAGAGATGCTTTATAAATTAAACCGAGGACAATTCTGTAATTTGGTTATTTTATTTTAGAATTTCGTTAAGAAAGACCTGTTCACGTGCATTTGCGCGTGAGGAACGTTCTAGTAAAACTCATATGGAAGACCCCTTATGAACAGTGGTGAACAGTAATTGAAGCTGTAAATTTTGAAAATCTGAAAACACCCTCAATTTTACAACACTAGTCTGAAAATTACATCCTAAGAGCATCTCCAATAGTGGGTGGAGGTCTTAACTTTTACTGCCACATAAAATCTAAGACCCAATATTCTTGAAAATGAATCTCCAATAGTAGGGTTTTGGAGTTTTGAAGTGATGACATGGACTACAAAAGGTGTTAGAGAAAGTCTTAACTAGACTTTAGGGAAGACCCTCAATTTTAATTTTTTTCCATGAATAATTATTTTTAAATTGAATTAAATGGTTAAGATCTTATCCACATAAGATATCTTAAAGGTTATAGCATCCACTATTGGAGATGGTTTTCAAGTTTTAAGGTTAGTCTACGTAAACCCTTCAAAATAAAGGTCTAAATAAGACCTCCACATAGGAATTTTTCCACCCACTATTGGAGATGCTCTAAGGGTAAAATGGTATGTAAATCATGAGTAAGAGAGAGGCCGTGAGACTCGAGAGAGAGGATAGAGAGAAAAAAACCGAGGGATAGAGAGATGTGGCAGAAGGTGGGCGGTAAGGTGGAGACGGGTAGTTTTTTTTTCGTTTTCTCTTTTGCACATAACGGGGAGGTCTCTTGGTGGGCACTCGCATGCCAAATGAGGCCCGAGCAGCTATCGACCAGTCCAATAATATTGGATAGCTGCCTGGGAGCAAGGTTGTGAAATTGTGAATCGCGGAACGAATCGTATTTCATTTTTGAGAATCAAATCATATAGTAAATCATGAATCGTTGATTCATGATCAATATTTGAATCGTGTAGGTGCCTATAGATAATATTGAATTATGTTAACATTTCACAAATACCATATACTTTTTCATAAAGAGATTGTTTTTTTATTTTTTTTTGAAGGGTAAGCCTACAACCAAGGTGGAGGTACATCAAAACCCAAAACCAACATTGGACAACCAAAACCTTAGCTAGAAAACTCCTAACTACAACTAGTGCCGATAACAAAGTCCTAAGATGCAAGTTCCAGAAAATGGACCATGAAAGAAGCCAAGTAACCACTGCCCACCACCAATGTTGTAATGCAACAATCCGGAAGATGCTGTCAGCTGACCATCCACAAGAATGGCCTGAAGAAAAAACTTTAACACAGACCCAATGTTGTAGTCTGTGTTCTCCTTTGTGCCACAAAGGAAATCCCAAAAAAACCCCAACTCCCTCAACATAAAAGCTTGGCTTGAACTTCATAGGACACCTCTGCCAACCCCATCGTAGACTTAGGTAACAACTAAACCTATTCAGGACACAACTGAAAGTACAGGACCAACATAAAAGCAAATAAAACACCCAACAAAAAAACACCACATATAGAAGAAGTAATACACAAGATAAGTGATGCGTGTCTAATTCGCACAAATATATACTTCAGTTCTTAACCTTCACAATAAATAAAATAATATAGTGGTAAGAACAGATTCGATCCACAGAGAGAGATTGGTTGTTATTTATTACCGATTTCTTAAGTAACCAGGGGGGGATGTTTGGTGCAATAAAAGTAAATTAAAACTAAAGCAAATAAATGTAGAAAATAATCAGGGGACGAGAATATTGGTTAAGGGTTCATCTTCAATCACATAACATGCACTATGAATAATATTTGGAGTTTCTATTTAATCTCTCATCATCAAAAGCCCTAGAATACATCATCGCGAAAATATCCCGAAATTTCCTAATGTCATCACACACCATAACGATGAATGTGTGAATACTACGTAGAGAATAACTCGACACCATGAGTAATCGAGTTCAACTCTCTAAGAGCATTAATATCTGTGAAATAGGCTAATCAATGCAATGAACTACCAGGAGCAGTTCAT
This sequence comes from Papaver nudicaule, assembly GCA_023529015.1. Taxonomy (NCBI): domain Eukaryota; kingdom Viridiplantae; phylum Streptophyta; class Magnoliopsida; order Ranunculales; family Papaveraceae; genus Papaver; species Papaver nudicaule. The sequence goes on along the minus strand of JAJJMA010262876.1, from coordinate 25,915 downwards.
TCAACAAAGGTCATATTCTACATACAATTCCTAAAAGCTATCACCGCAATCGAAATTATATTGTACTACTTGTGAAAAGGTTCATCGACGATTTCGTATCTCAAAACCTAATTCTAGTTATAGATATGAACATAAACTAATTTAGTTTGCAACTTAAATCAATTAATATCCAATCTTAATGCAATACATCAATCATGCATTCATACGCGCAGTAAAATAAGAACGATGATGAAAAGAATAATTATAACTCCAAAATTAATCAAGTAGCATGTTTTTGATATCCGACTACATCCCTAACCAATATAAAAGTATTTAGCTAGACATAGCTTTATTGAAATTCATAGAAAATAATAAAGAAATATGAAAAAGCATAAAAACCCGTTGTCCCGACGCTCCAATCTTTCTCCCAAGGTTCCACCTCGAAATCCGTGCCAAAACCCTTGTTTTCCACCGCTTTGGGAAACGTGCCAGAAAATCCTCCAAACTCTGCGTGAACAGTAACCCCCCTGAGCTCCCCTCCTGGAACTCGTCCGTCTGTTCTTGTGTGAACTCCTGATCCCTTTTTATATACACGGAAACGGAAAACCTAAACTAAACTGAATTTGGACCTTATTTTAGGAAGTTGGGCCTACGAAATTTGGCCCTGTTTTCTGTAATTGGGCCTACGAAATTTGGCCCTATGTAATTGGGCCTGTTTTGAAGGTGGCCCTTAACGCTGCGCTGCGGTTGGGAATAACCTGACTGCCTCCATGAATTCGTTAAAACTAGTTGCGCCCACCTGCGGTAATTCTTGTTTGCGACATTTTTGAGCCTTGTATTCTTCTTGTATTCGAGACCATTGACTCCGAGCGTTGCCAAGTGATGAATTGAGTGAAATTTGTTTCATTTTTATTATTATGACTTCAAAGAACCTGCAAAATAGAAAACAATTAAAATAAACAATATATGAGGAATAAGGCGACATAAGTGTATAATTTAGGTACTCTTGAATAGGTGTTTTGCACACCTATCAATAAGTCAGTCTGACAAGACCTAAACCAGACCGCATAGACCACATTCGACTGTAATATTAGAAGATGATAAGTCACCGACTCGGTGTCAGTCTGAATTGGTTCAGGCTTCCAATCGAAATGTGGTATCCCAGGTAAAGGATCAATGCATTCATTAAAGTCAAACCATTGTTGCTGCTGCTCCATAGCTTGTGAGTGACCTTTCCTCACACGAAAAGTTGGAATCTCAATCTCAGGGCAAATGACTCAAGATGAGGAAGCTTGAGAATCATCCATCAACTCTGCCAAGGTGTGTACTCTTCTGAAGTGAGCAACAGGTGATTGTGCAGCATATTCCGGTGGTGAAGCAAGGAGCTCATCAATGGAGTGTGGTCTTCGTCTAGAGTAAGGCCTGATATATGTGGTTGTAGTGAGACATGTTATCTTAAACTGCTGGAGAACCAGAGTAGTTTCAAGAAAACAACTCCAGAAGGTCACGCAGTGAGACACCTTCATCCGAAACTGCTGGAGACAATTTGTAAGGTTCAGCACATGAAATCTCCAAGATGGCACACCAAGACCAGAAATCCAAAGACCAACAATCTGCTCCCATGTGGATAAGTGGCCTTGCGATGTAAATTTGTAGTTAGACCAATCCTCTTTGCTCCAAAAGTGTCTTGCACGTCCACTTAAGTCCACGCGACGAAGGCGAAATACCTGCTTTTTCTTAATCTTCTTATAAACTATACCCCATCTACTAGAAAAAAAAAAACCAAATGAGAAATCCTCAAGGGTCCTCCTGGACGCGCTAAGGTAAACTTGGGAACTATTATGTTGTCATGATACATAGTATTTATGGCCCAAGTTTTGTTTATCCGTAAAACAAACAGGCAGACAAAAACGTGTCTCCGTAAAGTCATCCAACCTAGGTGAACAAATAACATCCAAACACGTAAACAAAACTTCCCAGAGAAGTTCATGTGACCAAGAAACCAACGACCCAAAAAATAGCTCCACGTTGCATAAGAGACCAAAACGTCATCCACAACTACTGGTCGGGAAAAACGACGAATCGGTCTGGTGAGTTGTGTCAGCCAAATCAACACAAACTCGTCCCTTACAATCAATCGTCTAATACAACTAGAATTTTGTTTATGATGGATTGTAAAAGGAACAGTTCTAGAATGTAAATTGAGATGAAGCTTAAGAAAATCTGAAGGAAGCAACCAAATCAGGTATACATGTTTCGATGGTCGGATGTTGAAACCGGTAACAGAAAGGAAAAAACCATCGATTTTGTGTAGAAATGACCTGATACTATGATTGGAGCAATGATAAGGCGTTAAGGCTGAAAGATTTAGGTTGTAATTGAGCCATAGCAAGGGGGTAAACAAATATGTAACTGAATTAGTGTCTGTTTGGGTGGGAAGATAATGGATGTATACGGTGATGGAGGTGGAGAAGTTCGTCAGGTGATTGGAAAACAGGGGGTAATAGTAATCCATAAAATAGCTTCGATCTGAACACCTCATAGAAGTTAGGACAGGAGAAGGAAGCCAAATTTAAAAACCTAGAGAACTAACCAACCCCAAAATGTCTGCACATCAATAGGGGAATTAAAAACCTAGATCTATACTGCCAACAAAAAGTTATGGTTGAAAATAAGTTGGCATGTTAATTGTTTCCTGGATTTGAATGGGTTCAGTGATGAGAAGGAGAACGTGAAGGTGAAACAGGAACTAGAAAAGATGAAGAAAAAACAACGAACCTAAACTAAGAAAAGAAAAAAGACGGACTAACCTAGAAAACACAGACAATACATAAAGGTCTAAATAAACTAATCTTTTATCCTAAGTTAGTTGTTAACCTTTCTTCCTTATCTTCTTCTCTTTTTTTCTTTCCTCCCATCGAAATTGGTCTTCACTTAATTAAGAACTACTGCAAAAATAATCGTAAGGATTCAATCAAAAAAATGGAAGAACAAAGAAGAATTGATGGAATCGGAAGTATTGAGTTAAATCGGCTTCTCCGATTCGCGGAGGCCGAAGAATTGATGTTATGGCTAGGGCTGTCAATGGGTAACCCGGAACCGCGGAACCTGCCCGGAACCGAGTGATTAGGGTCCGGTTCTGGGTCCAAAAACTGGACCCATTAGCAATTTAAGTACCCGACGGGTAGGACCCGATCGGACCCGTACGGGTAATACCCGCCGGGTACCCGCGGGTATCGGGTACCCGTTTATTTATTACTTTACTAGTGTTTTTAACAAAACTTGAGGCATTTGTTTAGGTTTGACCTCGATGTTTTTAGGTTTTTCATTATTTTGTTAAACTAATATTTACTTTGATAATTTGAAAAAGAATAACTATAATTCTATAGTCAAATATATTGGACTAAAATAAAAAATGAAGTATATTTATGTTTTTTGGAAAAAAAGAACTATTATTTTATTGATACCCGACGGGTACCCGGATCCGGTGATTACCCGGCTCTTTAAAAGGGTCCGGTTCTGGGTCCACTAATTTAAGAACCGGACCCGGAACCGATCAAAATAATAGGTTCCGGTTCTGGGTAGTATACTACCCGGACCCGATAGGACCCGTTGACACCCCTAGTTATGGCTCTTTTGTTTCCTCTTCCACAAAAAATTGTGTTTAATGTGAAAATTTACATCAATTTCAATATATAATTTGAATTAAATTCATATTAGTACCTAATAAATATTACATACGTTCATTATAATCTCCAACTTGAAGCGTGGCTCAACGGTAGACGGTGCTAGTAACAAACTAGGACTTCTCATGTTCGAAGCTCTCCATTGCTTATTTTTTCTGCATATTTATAATAAGCATCTGACTTTGTTTAAGAGTTGTGAATCGTTGACCAAGTCAAAATGCACGATTCTGGGTCATTTCGATTCAACTCATGAATCGTACGATTTTCAAGGCAGTGACTAAATACAATCCACATTTTAAATAAATACAACCCTAACTAAATACAACTCTTTCAAATATGAATTTTGCTAATTACAACCTTATTTTGTTTCAACAATTTTGTTATATATACAATCCATACCATGTTGACCGAATTTAAGACATATATTTTGTTTCCTAAAAAAAAAGTATCCTTCCAATATCTTTCTTCTCTTCCTCATTCTATGCAAACTTTATTTTTCTTCAATATCGAGGTGTTTCAAAAAAAAACAACAACACGGGAAATGGTCTCTATCATCTCTTACCAAATTCATTTTCAAGTTCACCACCAAAACCTCCCAAGTTCTTACTCTCCACAACCAAGTTCAAATCCATTAAACCTAAAAATAATTTCGTTCAACAACTAATAGATAACCCTAGAAGAAAAAAATTAAAAGCCTAAAACCAATATTTTGCTAAAAAATCATGTGATGTTGACTCTTGATTTTGATTAATGTTTATGGTATTTTGTGTTTGTTTATATGAAACAAGGCCATCATGATTGTAGGGATCTTATGAGAAAATGTAAGCCTGTGAGATAAGATTGAAATATTAGCTTAGAGAATGATGATTCATGAAATATATAAAGCTATTCTTGTTAAAAAAACTTAGCTGATGATTTACAAAAGAAAAAAACTATGGTCGTCAATCACTAACAGTGATTCAATTTCGTGTACATGGGTAAAAATTAAGATTGATTTTCCTAAATAAAAAAAGAATCATAAAATCGTTAGTTATTTTTGGTTAGTTACTTTGACTTGACTTTATACGATTGTACTTGGTTGTTTTTAAAATTGAAAATATAATTTTTTTTAAAAGTAAATCTCTAGTTGTATTTAGTCAAAATGTGAGTTGTATTTAGTCACTGCCATTTTCAATACCTTGCTTGGGAGATGTCTGTTGGAGTGTGGGTTCTGTATATACTTAATCGTGTGTTTGTTATGTTTTTCTGTAGTGTTTCGATGTGTGTTTTGTTGTCTGGTTATTCTCTCTGGTGTGTCTGTGTTATCAGTCATCATTGATCCAACAACTGTGGTGGAGTGAGAAACTGCCGACGTCCAAGCTTTGTTTTCATGGGTTTTGGTTTGTTTTGGGAGATATGCTTTTGTCTATCCACTGGGGCAAAGGGGTGCACAGACTTATCACAATGGTCTGTGAATTGCAGTTCTTAAGCCATTCAATGGCCTTGATGCTTTGGCACTACCTTGGCTTCTGAAGGTTCGGCGCTGCGCTTTTCTTTCGGCAGTCTACAACTTGGAGTTCGACATTCTCTTACCCGACGACACTTTTAGGGATCTATCGTTTATGACACACAACTTGAGAATCTGGAGTTTCATGAACTAGGATATTTGAAGCTGAACATGTTTTCTTTTGTATCATTTGTTGTATCTTGTTCTACATACTTGTACTACTACTCCTTTTTTTGTTAATGCGATGCCAGACTTAAAAAAAAAAAAAACAAGATTATAAGGGCACGTGCGGGGCATTCTAGTTAATACCTAAGGAAATTTCTTTTAAATAAATCAAAACCTTAGCATTAAATTCTGTAATTCCTTTTAACCTAACCATACTTGACAGGAAATTTCTAGTCGAAAATTTTGAAAATTGTTAGTAATATATTGAGATACTAATCAAGGGATGGAAATTCGTTAGTATCAGTATTTCTTATTTGCATAATGTATCACTGTGAACTACGTTGACTAAGTTGTATACATATTGAAAGTGAAATTTAGAAATACTTACTGAGCTCTCATCTTGCGTTTGTTAGAGAAAGACACATATGTAGTGGGGAGGCTTAAGCGTGGATAGGTCTACGATGATAATGACGATTAAATTACACGAGATGATATTGATATTGCTACGCAGAAGGTGAAGCACGCCTCTGCCCACCAAGGAAGATTACTAAATTTCGAGCAGAAAAACAGAAAAAAAATATACAAAAGGAATAGACATCTATCAATTCTATTATATATAAAGGGAACATTTCAAGATGAAATTCTTTTAAGAAGTGAATATTGTAACGCCCCACGATCGAATAATGGAATTTTTGGTTGAAAAACCAGTCCGTGTAAACCCTAGAGCCAACAATATAGAAGTTAGACCATATATATATATATAATGTTGGACTTAAAAATTGTCTTTTAATTAATAAAATTCACAAGAAAAAATTCCAGGTTTCGCTTCTGTTTTGTAAAAAAGGTTTTGGGTTTCGTTGTAGAGGAAATAAAAAGGTTAATTGTTGTTTGGTATTTAAGTGTTACCCAAAGTTAATGTTTGGTTTAACATTTATCCAGCTTAGTTGTTGGTACCTGGATATAATGTTTACTATAAATATTGACTCCGTTAAGTTCAACTTTTCCATCAAATTAAACATTAATCTAAAACTATGTTTACATCCTTAAAAATTCGTCTTTAACACCAAACTTTCAGGCTAAAAAGATTAGTAAAAGTGATACAACTGGTAGCTTACATAGAACCTTCTGACATTATTCGTAGAACTGGATTGAATTTTGGATATGAGGAACCCATTTTTGTGAAGTTTATGTTATAAAATTTTCAAGGAAAACCGATGAGGGTAAGTATTCCAAATAGGGGACTTTCTGCAGTTACGCCTTTAGGATTACAGACAGGTTTGGGCTTATAGAATCATTCGTATCTTGAAATGTAACCGTTAACTTTCTTCCAAATTTGTGTACTATGTCCTAGCCATAGTTTTGAATGTGTAGTTGAAATTTCAGTACATTCCTAGCAGTAGTATATGTCATGATTTTGACAGGAATAGTTGAGGTTAAAGTTCAATGCTTGGAGATTAAATTTCTGAGTTGCTACGTATTATGTTGAAATATGAGTTCAGCTGTGTATATAAATTTGAGGTGATTAAAATGATGAATTTCAAGATGAGTCTTGTAGGTGTTGAAGTATAATATAGACATAAATCCTTAATTGATGATTGGTTATATGTAGTACACTTGATAAGAGAGCAATGCCATGACTATTTATAGTTTGCATGTACAAGTGGGCATTAGATGGTATAGATCCAATAGATTAGGTCCACAATAAATAGAAATACCTTGTGAGCATCGGTGGACAATAGGGGTAAATGATATTTGCGGAATGCATGTATGTTTCTAATATTTTGAACGACTGAAGGTAAGCGGTACGTTACTTGGTGTTGAGTATAATCTCTTGACCTTCATATTGGCATAGTTAAGATGTTTGGTTTACTTGATACATACTTTTGTTGCTTATATGCTATTGTCAGGAGTAAAAGTTGATGTTGCATCAATGTCAAAATTGTTAGAGCTAGCTTTGAGATAAATCAAGTTAGATGTAGTGCCAGCTTTGAGATATGCTTACAAGAATAACAAATTGTTAGAGCTAGCTTTGAGATACATCAAGTTAGATGTAGTGCTAGCTTTGAGATATGCTTACAAGAATAACAAAGCCAATATAGGGATTAGTATAGAAGCACCTATTATTATCAGCTAAGCCTATATACTTAATTTTTTCTGTCAAGGCTAGACTCATATGGCGTAATAATTAAGAGAGATTTTACAATTTTATCCCCTGTTAAAAATCCACCATCTATAGCAATCAATCTATACCTTTGGGGATATATTGCTTGAGCAAAGAATCGATCTGCTAATATTGACATCGATCTCTTGATGCACCATTTACTTATACGTGTATATGTAATATGTGAGACAACTATTTGATGAATCATACTTGGTACTTAATGATTATTTGTTTAAGTATGATGGTTCGAAGAGCGTCTCGAGATTCAAGCGATTGATGGCAAAAAGAAGGGGATTCATTAGCTCGTTACTTAGTCCGAATCGGTGAACTTGATGAGTCGATCCGCCTACACGTCTTGCTTTTACTGCTATATAGGGAGTTTCAAGGTTCGGTATGGTCATAAATATGAGCCGACATGTTTTGGTTCATTTCTAGACAGTCAAGGCTACAATATTCGAACTTGGTCCTATTGTTTGGCAAAACCGAACATGCTCCCTCTTCAACCTAGATTTTTTTTAGCAATCTTATCTTTAATTCGGAATGTCCATTCAACCTACGTGTTCACTTAAGCTTAACACACAAGGCTTGTCCACATCTGCGATGATACATTTATGCGGAACGTTGGACCAGATCCCACTTCCACTTAGGATCGTTCTGGCCCGTCCTGCAAAGCTTAGGAAGTGATGTCGACATTATCAAAGTTGATGACGACATTTGGAAGTAATAATACCTTAAAGAGATTTTCGAAACAATAGGACACGTTTTCGAAATGAGTTATATCCCAGAGAGCATATTTGGTAAGCACCATATTTCGAATTAAATGAAATATCCAAATATACCTTTTGAGTATTATTTGCTTTGATTGCTCTTGGCCAAACATTTATTGAAATATATTATTCATTTATGAAATATATTTTTATTTAATGTAAAATACTAGAGTATTAGATATCATTAAATTCACTACACCATATTCAGCGATTAGAAACAAAATTTCGCAACGGTAATTGTGCAGTTGCGACATCGCAACTGTATTTGGTATGTTGCTAAATTTTAGCAACGGTAAGTTTGATGTTGCTAGCTACGCAACTGTTGGTTTTCTGTTGCTACTTGGCAACAGTTTGGTTTTAAGTGTGTGAACCGTGTGTGTGCACGGTAACACTTTTGGTATTTTTCGCACCCCTCAGATTTAGCTATGGGTATTCTGTGTACCCAAAAAGAACAGTCGAGGTCAAATAAGAGGAGAAAAAGACTTAGGGTTTTTTCATTTCTCTCTTTTCTTTCGTTCTTTCTCTCTTCTCTGCTGTGCGAACAGAAATCACTCTCTCAAATTCACAAATCAAATGAACTTTCAGATCCACGCCCTCTTAGATCATGTCTCACGAAAACCCCCAAAACATATATCCAAATCAACCCAGAAATCATCTCTCTTAAATCGAAAGCACATCGAAAAACCCCTCTTTTGTAACCTAAAATATACTGGATTGGCTCTGAAATCAAACGATTTCATCTCTCTTGTTTTCTTCATGGTGGTGGTCTCGTCTCTATCGTCTTCTTCATGGTGGTACCGATCTTCGAAATCTGTAAATTGAAATCAATTTTTGTAAGTCTCTGAAAACCCTAATTTTAAAATTTTGTTTTGTGAACTGAGATTTTCGATTTGTTTTTTGTTTTGGTATCTGTAAGTAGATTAAATCTTCCGGTTTTAGGTTTCGTTTTCGTATGAATTTTATTTTGTTTTTTCCTTCATTTAATCATTTAGATCTGAGATTTGTTAATTTTATTTGAAGATTTGGGAAGGACTCTTTTGATGGGATGTGTTTCTATGTTTTGTTAAATATGTCTTAAGTTTTTTGTTCTTTGATTTTAAAAAGGAAAATAAAGATGTGTGATATGTAGATCTGTTTTGGGTTTAGATTAACATTTGGGTGTTTGTGTTTAAATGGGTAGAGATTTGATGAAGCTTGATTTTTGAGTAGTTTGAGTTCTGTTGGTTTGATGGAGATGAAATTATTATGATTATCACTCTCTATTAGACCATCAAAATTGACGTCGCTGCAACTTCTGACAGGATTAGCTAACATGATTTAGTTTCTAATGCTCAAAATTTGATTGCCATGATGCAGGATTGCTATAGACAGTTTATGGTTTATAAGTGTTGCCATTGGAAGGCAATTCTCATCCTAATAGATGTCTCGTAAATGAAATAGTTGTGGTCTGTATGTGCTACAAAGTGAATGTTGTAATTCTATTGTCCAGGTTCACATGTATGGATTCATTGTTTTAGGAAAGTATATGATGGGTGAAAATCCTAGTCTGTCTGTTGTCAGCATGTCAGTCTTCTAATAACATGATTTCTAAGATGAGAGATAAGCTTGTACATTAGGTTGTTTAATGCATGATCAACTTGTAATGGGCTTGTTTTGTAACATAGAAGTGCATCTTTAGACTGGGAAGATTGGTATTTTAGTTCCTAGTGCAGTAGTGCTCAAATTATATGTGGTTAGTTGTTAGCTATACCGGCTATTAGAAGTTCTAAATTTGTGTAACATCGTTGCTGCTTGTATGTCTTTTCTGATATTTGTGTATCTTTGTAATGTGTATCTAGGTTCGAGGAGAAGCTAATTATACACCTAAAGAGATGTAACTAAAGGTTAGAGGGGCTGTGAGGACAAGAGGCTAATCCTAAAGCAGAGGCAGTGAAGAGATAGGCAGAAGAACAAAGGAAGTAGCACAATCTCAACAAACGTGTCCAAAGTTGACGAAGATGCTGTGCTTTACCAGGTGAACATCTTATGCTAATATTACTTTGAATGTTAATATTTTATATGTAGACACTTTCTGTAAATATTTTTTGTGTAGTCATACCCATAGACTACTTGAAGACCTAATACCAGTCTAGAATCGTTAAGTAGTAATTTTCTAATTTGACCCATTCTAGTCCATCTTTGTCTAGTTTGCGGAATCAGAAAGAAGAGTCTATCCTGATGTGTTTACTTACAGTGTTTTGATTCATGGGTTGTGCAAAGATAATTGAATAGAGGACGTGAATCAAATGTTAAGAGGAAATGTGTCCAAGTTGATTGGTTCCTAATGATGTTACTTACACTACTTGTAAGATTTGGGTGAAATAGATAGAAAATATGTGGATCTAAATACTAAAAATATGTGGAATCTTTTTTCTTTTGCAAGATTCTTTGATGAACATTCTCTGGAATACAATCTTTATATTTTATTGAGCAGAAATAAAGATGAACTGTGGTTACAAGTTTCTTTCGTTGCATTCTTTATTGCAGAGGTACAGTGATGCACAACAGGCCTTCCTTGACGGTTTGAAGTTGAATCCTAATAGTCAAGAGCTTAAGGATGCATACAGGTTTAGTTCTACTACCACCTTTTAAAAATAGTTAATCTGTTTTTAATTATTGCGAAGAATTCATGTTTTATCAGAACACACAGCCATAATGAACAGCGCCGGCCCTGACATTGAAGATGCCCAAAGTAGGCTTTAAAAATGCTGCCCCTTTAGCTTTTTCATCTCTGTAACTGTGGTGTGATATTTACACTTGTATTTCATGGTAGTTGTTGAACATGTCTGTATTTATTGATGAATGAGGAGAATATTTGAATGAATGTGAAGAATTTACAGAAAAATTGATTGAATGAGAGAATTTATTGGGGGTTTTGGGTAATTGCAGGATGAAATAATTTGTATAATTGCAGGGTAAATAATTGGGGAATCACTGTTTTGACCAGGTCAAGCAAGACTGACCTTTGTCTGACCAAGTCAAAGACTGACTAGGTCAAAGTCAAGGTCGGTCTTCTTTGACCTGGTTATTTTTTTTGACTTTTGGTAAAAATTAGCAACAGTTTCAGAACTGTTGCGAGCAAAAAAATCTAGCAACAGTTTCAGAACTGTTGCTAAACTGTTGCTAATAAAATTAAGCAACGACAACATTACCGTTGCTAAATTTAGAAACACCGTGTTTAGCAACGGCTCGCTGGTGTTGCGAGTCCACTACGCAACTGAAACTGGCTGTTGCATCCAGCCAAATATGGTGTAGTGATTGTATGAGTCTAAGTGAGGTATTTCAGAACATATATGGAAATGTGCTTTAATGAATTTCCGAAATTAAGTTAGCCTCATTTCAAAGCTAAGCCTTAGTCAATATAAATAGGATTAGTATCTCTCATGAAAGCTTTGTCCCTCTACCAATCTCTTCTTCGGAATTGAAAGTTTGTGTTTATCTCACTTTTCCTTTCAGTTACCTTCAAGCTTTTGCTTTCTTTCTGGATTAGTGCAAGTCTTCTCTTGGGATCGAGAAGCCTAGAAGTACCTCTTATGGGAAACTAGTTTATGTTTACTAGTCTTCTTTGTATTGTACTTGTGTTTTGTTCTATCACGTCTATCAAACCTTGCAATCTTGTTTATACTATGGTCCTTCTCTTCTGCTATAAGACCACTCAAGATCGTTGTGATTAGAACATACTCTTTATCTATTAACCTGAATTTGTCACCAAGCCGCTTTCAGTTTGTGTGCCTAAACTATAGATATTAAGTGGAATCAAGATTGTTGTTATTGGATTTATTATTGCAGGTACGTTGTTCTTCACGGTCATACATATTGTACTGCATCTATTTATTGCTTGATTCCAACTGGGACGACAAGGTTGCTCTTCCGGGAGTTTTGGTTTTGAAACCTTGATCGATATCTCGAGGGGTTTATTACTAAGTAAACTTAAATATCCTCACTCTTGGTGTAAAACGACTTCGATGAAATATCTGTCAGTTTCCAAGGATATCATCTAGCGATTGACCTGTCGCTATTTGATTGTTGTCCACTAAGGTTGTAGTCGTCCGATTGGAGGTCGGGTAGCGATAGTCTTCACGACAGGCTGTGGAGCAACTCTTGCGTAAGACAATAAATGACGTCTGTTTGCGTAGGGGAGTACATGTGCGTGACCACCTTGTTGTGGTTGGAGGCGTAGGAATACTTAGGGGAAATCTTTGTGACTAATAGTCATATTAGGGTCATATTATCTGCACTAGCTAGTCCGAAATATGAGAGTAGGTGTGTTGGCAGCTTAATTCTTAAGAGTATTCAAACTAGACTTGGTCTCGGCGGGGTTCTTCTAAGAGTTTGTAGTTTCCTCGTTAACAAAAATCTTTTGTGCGTGATTTTGATTTTTCTACTGTTCTGTTATTTACTGCAAGCAATAACACATACATATATTCTTTGTTCCGCAAAAGAAGAGATTTGGTGGTGTACCAGGTACCCTCGTCTTTTCAACTCTGTTCTGGTTGAGGAAGAAGTGATTACATGCTATGGTAGATGATAACGTGATAGGGGCAACCAACAGATTTAAATGTTTTTCCTCTTTTTTGTGAGGGCTAGCATGTTTGTTCCTTGTTTGTGTTGTTTTCAGATATACAACCACTTCTCAAAAAACATACTCCCTTCGTTTCATTTTTCTTGCCATATTAGGGTTATCTTTTTGTTTTATAATACTTGCTGTAGTTGATATTTCTCCACAAAATTTCCAAAACACTCTGTATTTTATCTTGGAAATATAAGTTTTGCTCAAAATGTACTAATAACAATTAATGCTTGAAACTTTTATCAAGGGTATGGATGGAAAAAATTCATACCTTTCTCCATTCCTTAATACATGTGCAAAATCCTATTATGGCAACTAAAATGAAACGGAAAAAGAAGCTTCAATCTCATAGATTCCAGATTTAACCACATTTCTACAATTTCCGAGAATACAACATACAATACTAGCAATTTCCGAGAATACAACATACAATACTAGCTTGGTTATGTAGAAAAACATAATAGCAAACATATAATCCAAAATGCCAAAGTATATATAGTCATAACCTAGTACAAATACCATTCAATATTCTTTTTTTCCCCTTACCAATTTGTTCTTTTTTTGTTTTGTTGTTTTACTACTCCCTCCGTTTCAAAAAGATAGGCACATTTGACTTTGACCAAAAATTAAAAAACTTAATAAAACCAATATTATAGTCATTTTTATTATTTTTTTTTCTTATTAACTCATGGCACTTGTCAACATTAAACCAATCAAAAAGAAAAAACAATAAAAAAAGCTCTAATGGTTAGTTCATTTAAAACCTTAATTTTCGAAAAAAAGTCAAACATGCCTATCTTTTTGAAACGGAGGGAGTATACTCTAAGCTCCTAAAAAAGAAAATTGAAACAAAATGATACATTTTTTTGTTTTTGGTTTCCGACAATCAAATAAAAAGAGATAGTGGTCTTAACTCACAAGTACCGTTCACGATCAGCTCTCTGTGTTGAACAATGGATGCGCAGGTCTTAATTCTGCGCCAACCGAGACTCCTCCAAATATTCACAAGTAACAATGTGTAGAGTGACTCAGAATCATTATATTCATTGTCTATGCATAACTACGCTGTGTGCATTCCTGCTAAACAAGTACTCCTTTCTCATTGAACTCGTGCAATAGTCTTGCATCTTAATGGACATGAAGAAGGACATTGGTGATCAGAGATATATATATTCTCCTTTGTTTTTCATGTCTCTCTTTTTTATTTTTCATGGCATGTAAGATTGAGTTGCGTCATCATCGAAGTTTTCAAGACCCCCACGTTTAGCCTTAACTTTACCTCTAGGTTTGACCCCACAAGATATAGAGCATTCGAATCCATACATGATGCAAGAAAGCATCGATCCTGACCCCCCATCAGTATGTCTCCGTCGGTGTTCAGTCCTGTTGTAGGGTGCTTTAGTACGATCATATATAGGTGGCAATTCCGTCCGCCACCTCTCTAGTTTCGATCTTAAACCTTCCACACTAGCTTCGGCTTCCCATTCTTCTAGAACATTGTTGTTATTGTTACTGTTGCTTCCCCCCTCGGCCACCGGGTATAAATGATCTTCAGCCATCGTTGCAGCAAGCACGGAAGGTGCAGGTCCTATATCCGACAATGACCAAACTGAACCGCTAGTGGTCACCGTGGCAAACGGTGGTTCTCCTACTTCCGAAATCGCAGTGGATCCAGGTTTTAAAGGAAAATCGTTAAAAGTTGCGTCTGATTTTCGCTCACTTACGCTGCGACGCATGTAAGGACCTTTCTTCTGCTCTTTATGGTGGTGGTTTGGACTATGTGATTCTTCGCCCATTAGATCACGATATCCAACAGCCGAAGTGCTTAGCTGGGTATACAGAGGCATACTTCTCATTGAACCATCTAAGAGAGCAACTCCTATGTTTAGAATACCTTGGGGGCGTCCTGATGGGCGGCGCACTTGCAATGCGATGAAACGCATTCCAGAGTTCCGTTGATTACGTGAAGATGGAGGGATAAGATTCCCGACAAGAACTCGTACGATACCTACACAGACATCACGAAAACAACGAACAGCATATATCTCAATCATTACTGCTGATGTATCAGATTGAAGGAAAGACTCATCCACACGAAAGACGAATTTATCGTTCCATGTCGGGTCAGTATGGCCATCGGCATCAAGACGCGTCGACAATTTACGTTCAGGGTGGACCCATGCTACGGCATATGTGCGCATTCCTCTACCAATACGAGCAAGATCCTGTGCAGAAATCAAATTGATCTCCAGGAGTTGGAAAGGCAAAACATTAGTAGGAGCAGGGAAAGCTGCAGGGAAAGATAACGTGGACATGATTGTTATGGAGGCGGTGGTGGGTTTACGCCAGGATGAAACAAACCTCAGTTGTAACCTTTATCTTCTTGATTGTTTCTCCAACCCGTCGCCCACAGAATGTAGGACGACGAGATAGGTTAGTCTATCATGGAGGGGAGGTACAGGTAAAGGGTGAGTAATGATGGAAGGGGGAAAAAGTACAGGTTGTGTTCTTGAGGATACATACTATTAATAATCCGAAGGTATAGGGAGGTATTGTTAGTTAACAAGAAAGTACCCATATAACCCACTTTTGACCATTGTTTTTGTTATGTTCGACAGGTAAAATGAAATGTGTTTTTGGCTAATTTATTGGGTCTGCGTTTGATTTAGGCTGTAATCGATAGGATCCATCGCATTTTTCACGTGTGTCCTATGAGGTTATAATCGGAAGTGCAAACAGAGATGGGTTTCATAGGAGTGTAATTTTCGAGCCTTCTTTCTTTTTGAAGCACATGTAAAAGTCTTTTTGAAAATGACTAATGATCACCATCTGTAACTGTACCTAGGGATGTTGTTTAAGATTTTCAAAAGGAAAATGCCATGTTGTTTAATTTTCTAATAGTCAAGATCCCAATGGCTGGTACCGGGTGGAGAGAAGATGTAGACGTTGAGTAGAAGTCCCACAACAAATTTAATTCTGCTAGGAAATTTATAAACTTGTCGTCCATTATTTGCAGTCATTTAATTATGGGCAGAAGAAAAGAAAAAATTTCACAACATTCAAGTGGCTCAGTCACCCCTTCATATTTTCATTATAGAAGATAGGTTTCAAACTTACAACAACTGAAATTCCGTGCGACATGTTACGGAGTAAATATATCATTACACAATTCAACTTTTGGGTCTTGACAAGATAGGACCTCATTGAGTCATCTAACATGTGAGAATAAGGTGTGGACCTTGCTCTTTCTCTCAACAATGAGAAATCACATGTGCAGTGAGTTCCCTCTTCCTTCAAGCCATTCTCTGTTACACTGTGCTTTCGTCAGATGGTTTCACCATGTCTCCTGTTGAATCAGAACCTTCCTGCCTAGTCAGGTGTCTGGCAACCACCAAAGACAATTTAGCTAGAAGATGTAGTTTTTGTGATCTTTGCTGAAACGAGTCTGAAAGTATTAACCATATCTTTGACTCTTTTCAACATTTCAAGTTGACTGCCAGGATATGTGCTGGAAGTGTTTGCGGTTACAGAGTTGGCGTCATTTGCACCTTACTCCCTCCTTACAGAGTTGGTGTCAGCCATTTTCAGAAAGATACAAACATGGTTCATTTGCACAAATGAGTGACTATAATTCCAACAATGTTACAGACAACAATTCGTATAACAAACAAGAAAAGAAAGGGGTGAACCCCAGTAATTTTCTGCCCTAAAAAATTTGGTCACATTTACTAAACAATCAATTAGTTTGCCGCAATTCATTCTATCTTCCATGCGTAAAGGAAGAGGCTGAAATCAGGAATTCTCGTCTGCTGGCTTTCTGCAGAGACATACCCGGTATCTGTGGCGGTGCTACTGTCACCAGTCTCACTGCCACCAGCACTACTACCATCTTTAACGTGATTATATTCCGGTGCGCCTGGCCGGAAAATAAACATCCCATGGCCAGAAGGGTTACCAAATAACCAATCATGAACATCCCAAAAAACTTGCACCGGTAACTTATTTACAATCACAGTCTCATTCCCTCTAAATTTCCATTGCAAGTTTGTAACATGGACTACCACAATTCCGTCTACGCTAATCCACATCTCTGGATCTCTTGGCCCTGTTATTGTATTTTCGACAACAATGTCGTGCTCTCTTCTGCTGTTTTGGTCAAATTTTGCTCTTGTCGAGAAACATTTTTTCCCAAAGATGTTCTCCTTTTTGTACAGTAATATAGCATCTATCAATGATGGTCTTGCTTTGGTTCTTTTGTATGCTTTTTTCTTAAGATCTCCTAGCAACAACACAACTTGCTCCTCTGACACCAATGCAACATAATAATCTGCGGAAGGCTCAGGGCTACCTGTGAATTTCGCTGATCGGAGATCCCAAAATATGTCTACCCGCTTTCCTTCCAAATCGAATGACTTGAGCCCTTTCTTGCTCCAAAAATGCCATGGCTTAAAATCAATTTTGCAAGTGCAATCATTGTCATTTCCCCAGTTCTGGACAGTCAAGTTTAGAGAGAGGTTGATCAAATTCTTTGACCATACTATTGATATCCTACGGCTAACGTCGAAGAGAATTGTTTCATAGACGCACGTAACGGTGCATTGTGCTGCCTTGTTTGCAGATGGGTCTTCTGTTAATTTTTCTGCCGTTGAGTTGTCAGGCATTGATTGAATTCGATATGGATGATTAGCAGCCATCATTGCTCTTTCAATAAACTGATCAAAAGTTTGAACCCTGGCCTCAATTTTGAGACAAAGAACGCAAGCCAAAGGAGAGAAAATTGCTCCACAACAGGCCGCTGTCATTCAAATCCTAATCACGTTTGAATCTCACCATTAATATCTTGCTTGCTACACTCTCTCTCTCTCTCTCTATATATATACTTTTGATTTTCCAAATTATATCAATCAAGCGCAGCCGACGAACAAAGTGTTCGCCATGAATCAACCCAAAACAAACATGAACGATAAAATAACCTCGGCGTTACCTCGAAATTAAAGAAAAAGATTGATGAATGAAGAGCAAATTCACAAAAAAAGGTATATGTTGTCAACTGCAAAACCATGCAGCAAATCAACTCAGAAATTAGCTCTCACATGAAAAATGGTGACCAAATTTTGCTGCAGAAACACTGAGTCAAATTCGGTGGAGAAAGGGGATGGTTGTGGAAGGTAGATGTACAATTTGGAAGGGAAGGAGAGAATTTCTCATGGTTGTTAATGAATTCTTCCCTTAGACAGAATGACCAAACTACCAAAACAACATCCAACTCTTCGCAGCCAGAATTTGGGGTATACTATTTTTAAAAAGCACAATTCCAAGTGCGACACATGTTGCACCTTCCATCCTCTGTAGGCTGTAGCTTGATATGTCAAGCAACTGTATGGTCTCATGTTTCATGATCCCTGGGACTATCCAAGGGCAAGAAAAATTAGGCAGCTGAGAAACTTCAGTCTAGTTGGGATCATTTGATGAACGCTGCAATTCGTTGGTGTGAGAGTTGAGAAGAAGAAGTAAATTGTACTGATTGTAATTGTTAGGTTTACAAGATAACATCAGTAGCTATATAAAGCTACCAAACATGAAACAACCCAGTGACAGTTTCAGTTACAACCCAGCTGTCACGCGGCTGTCATCAGAACGATGACATGGCACTACTCTACCATCCCCTCAAACTGAGCACTATTGCCAACAATATGCAACAGTTTGACTCTCAAAAAATTGAATTCATTTTTGGATAGTCCTTCGGTGAACATTACAACTATGTGATGCAGAGTATAGGGACATAAGATACCTGCGGAAAACCCAATTTCACCAATTCCCTGATCATGTGGTAATCCACCTCAGCATGCTTAATTCTGGCATGGAATTTTGGATTTGCAGTTAAGCTATCATCACCCATGTTATCACACAGTAACTTGCAAGGAAGAAGTAGAGAAACCTGTAACTCCTCAAGGGATATGAAAGCCACAAAATTTCAGTTGCAACATTTGCCAAACCTCTATAATCAGCTTCAGTGGAAGCCCTAGAAATGGTATGCTGCATTATGGTTGACCAAGAAATAGATTACCATCAATAAACATACAATAACCAGCAATAGATTTCCTTGTAAATGGACAACCAGCTCAATCACTGTTACAGAAAGCCACAATTTCATAACAATCTCCCTTTTTCAACTGAATACCTGGGCCTAAAGAGCTTTTAAGATATCTGATAATTATTTTGGCTATTTAAAGATGAATGTCAATAGGAGAGTGCATAAATTGATTGACATAATTAACTGCACAACTAATCATAAGGTTGATATTTAAACTGAAGTTATGATTTCTGGGTAAAACACTCAAGACATGATAAGCATACATATATCTTGGGGACATCGTTCACCTTAGTTCAGCATGTGCAACCTTCATTCCTCAATTTGATGTGATTGAAGTAATTACTTAAAAGGTCAAGTGCATATAATATAGTAAAGTTTGAAATTCATATGTGAAGATTATCAAATCTTTAGAAATACAATTCTGGGTATTTTAAAAGACAAACCAATACCGACTAACGATCCATATATTATGAGCATGGTTCATGTTTTTCTACCATCACCCATGTTATCACACAATAACTTGCAAAGAAGAATTAGACAAACCTGTTAGAGCATTGCTCGGTTGAACCCATTGATATTGCTATCTCAAGTCAGTTGTCAAGTTTAGATGACAAAAACACAATCCTTGATAAGTTTACTCTACGACTCGGACTAGGATAGTTTTAGGTAATCGAGACGAAGACCATTGAAGATGAAGACTGGAGCTTACTACTTGATAAATCATAACGTCCACACTAAAGGTTAGAAAGGTTTTTCCTTTCTGTGATTCGTATTTGCCATTCTATCATATCAATAGTCTATGATGTTGTTTATATGATCTGAAGGTTTATAAGTGGAATATACCTTTTCGCATTAGTCACATCCGTGATCATATGCCTAAGGAGAGTAAGTTAAGTTGTCTCATGAAATGACCTCAACAGTCTACGCGTTCATGAACGCGTACACATGTTGCACAAGGCATTCTGAGAACGAGTGTTTGTATATGAACGCGTTCATACGAGTTCTCTGTTTCTCCTGAACTCCAAAATGCCTACTCTATGTACCATTCATGAACGCGTTCATATAAGCCATGGAAAACTTCCATTGAAATTTGCGGTTGGGGTATGTTTAGTTTTCGAACTTAGACATTACTTGGCCCATGGAATTCAACTACTTAATCCACGCAATGTTCAACTAGATTGAACCTAAATTGCTATCCTTCTATCAAGGTGAGTCTTCCTATGACCATTGGTCTTAACCAAAGGTTAGAAGAACATTGAGACTGGGTATTCAAGCTATGGACTTTTAAGATCCGGAACTTGCTTGAGCCCTACTCAAGGTTGCTTAACTTTAAAGCAAAGCCTCCCTTGATGATCACTATAAATAGACGACCTTCTGCAAGATACAATTCCAATCCTCTACACATCTGTGTATCCTTGCATAGAGGTTGGTCGTCATCTCGAAGTCCTTTTCTTGGACTACAACTATTGAAAGACTTCACTTGAGGATCGTGAAGCACATGTCGGAAGTTAAATTCCCGAACCTGTATCTTGGGTCGATTGAATTATTTCAACCTTATCAAGACCAAAATTTTGATAAAAAATTTGTAAGGTAGATTTTGTATCATAAACCCTAGAAGTTCTGTAACGCATATTCACAAACTAGGTTTAATACTATGTTCGTCAAGCGTTAGGAGGTAAAACTGTTTAGGCTAGATCAATACGCCATATTCAGTAAAAAACAATTTCCATTAACCTTGACTCTAAGTCTAAAGGAAATCACAATCGTATTCTCGTTTAATCACTTGGATACTTTTAGGTGTCATGTTAGAGGCAGGGTAGCGCTAGTCTTCACGAAGGGAAGTGGAGCAACTCCTAGGCCTGTAAAGGACGTCAGCTAGGGGAATCAAGTACGTAGGTTTCTGCGGGAGCCAAGAGACGTAGGAGCACATTGGTAGCTGGATTGCTTGTAGGGTTAATTCAGTCTCGATACATTCCAGTCTGAAGTCTGAGAGTAGGCTAGCGTCTGTATTCTCTTAATACTAAGGGTGTTCAAACTGGACGAGGTCCCGGGGTTTTTCTGCTAGGTTTGCAGTTTCCTCGTTAACAAAATTCTGGTGTCTTGCATTACCTTTACCTTCCGCATTATATT
>JAJJMA010262855.1:3364-20594 GCA_023529015.1 Papaver nudicaule | reverse complement strand
AAATGTAACCTCAAAATATAGTATAAAGTCCATATATGTCTTCAAATATATTTCATGTCAGATCATCATCGCCATAAGTTAGTAAAATATATTGATGTGCTAGATCTTTACTCCCAGCTAACACGCTCTTTGTTCTCAAGCCTCCACACAAGTGCATCAGACTTGAAAGCTCGCTCTGAAAAAGAAAAGAAAAAAAAAATCAAATATTGTACTACAACCCTCCACTCATTCACCATCCCATAAAAGCAAAAACAAGAAAAAAAAAGCGAAATCCAGGGGGTGAAGCAAAGTGAACTCAACCTCTGTAATATGTATTATGTCTAGTTGCCGAGGTAAAAATAAGACCCAGCAGCTTTTTGTTCCCTGTCTTGAGTGGATCCCAACTTGTTAATCCAGGCTATTTTCTTGGTTGGATCCCATCTAACTGTAATATCTAGTTGCTGTACATGTTCAGACCAATCAAATACGCAAATGAGTAAAAACTAGAACGGAAGGTAAGATATATATTCTACTCTATAAGAAGGAGAAAAAAATTGAATTCATAAATAAGCCAATTTTGTTAGACAATTAACCAATCTATAGTCAACAGTGTGGGCAGTGACACAACGTCCCAAACAATGGCTGATTGCTTGCCCTGTATTGAGCTCAGGAATAGCATTTTCTATCTTGGTTCGAAAAAGAGGGGAGAAAACAAACCAAGTACACATGGGAAGAATAAGAAGAACTGACTCAGGGTTACTAATGTCTGTACAAAGGTTAACTTATTTTCTTGTTTCTCCTTCAATCTAGAACATCAAGTTCTTTTATTGTGGTGATACTTCTCTACTTCTCTAAATTGAAGATACTGAGAAATTTTCTACGGGATATAAGCCGAAAAACACGACACCAAGGTCACTTCAAACTGAAATTATTAGCAAAAATTCACTTACAGATAGGAAGTGCCTCATTCCTGACAAGAGAGACTGAGGAGCAGTGGCAGTACAGTCAACAGATCGTCTTCCCTCACACACAATCACTCTATCAGCAAGATAAGTCGCCATTGTGATATCATGCTCGACAACAAAAGCAGTCTTCTTTCCAAGGTGGATAAACCTCTTAATGACTTCTGAGGCAGCCAAACGCTGCTCAGAATCAAGATTAGCACTTGGCTCATCTATCAGATATACATCTGCAGGCTGCATTATACATACACCAATTGTATAAAAGTAATGAATCAGTCTTGCTTTAATCACAAAATGAACTGGACATTCAGATCACGGTATCATAATCCACCAGTCACAATATGACTTATTTGAAAATTTGTGTTCCGCCTAAAATAATAACAAGCAACTGAAGATCAAAGGATTGTATAAAATCTTTAGAGATCTCGACATTTCTCAACTTATTGATATTAAATGTTCAGAGATAAGTGATAGCGCAAAGTGCAAACCTTCCCGAGGCAAAGACATAATGAAACTCTTTGGAGCTCTCCACATGAGAGTTTCACAACCGGCTTATCCATTAACTTATCAATTTGAAGTGGTTCCATGACAACTGACACAAACTGTGGTTGTGTGTATGAGTCGGGAATTCTTCTATGCAACAAGGTTCTAACGGTAAAAGTAGATACAGATTGCATAATTTGAGCCTTGTAAGACACATTAATTTCAGGCATTCCCGCATCTGAACTCTCCACCCTGTCAGGCTTCAAGGATCCAGCCTGCCATTTAACAGAGGAATATCATGTGAATAAATGTAAAATATACATCTCTACCGTCTGAACATAGAAGTTGAAACTAAAAACAACAACAGAGGGATCTAAATATGTGTACCAGCAAGCGAAGAAATGTTGTCTTCCCTGTCCCGTTTTCACCGAGCACAACTACAATCTGAGAATCAATGGATCCTCCCTCCATGACACGAAGCTTAAATTTTCCTCGGGTTATACTCATCGTAGGGTACTTAAACCCTGCATGTGGCTGCGTGTCTGCAACACCTCCCTGTGGGGTCTCAGCAACCTGAAAAACAACTAGTACATAAACAATGCTGACAAAGCAAACTCGACTTTATAGCAAAGGAAATTGTTACCTTAGAATCAAGTGAAGGTTTTGTGGTCTTAGGAGGGAGACAGCCATCCATGTAAGTATTAATTCCATCTGTAACAGTATAGGGATGAGATACAACTCCATAAGTTCCAGGTATCCCGTCTAAGCAGCAGATGACGTCGGATAAGTAACTTAAAAAACTAAGGTCATGGTCCGCAACAACTACAGCGCTGAACAAGAAAACACACATAGTTAGAGAGTTTCAACCTTCATGTCAACAAAATGCATGAGACACAGAAAGGAAATAAGACTATACCTCCTTGTAGCGCACAAGGATCGGATAACCCGAGCAGCCTTATGCCTCTGTTTAACATCAAGGTGTGTGGATGGCTCGTCAAACATATAAGCGTCTGCTTCACGCATGGTAAGCACAGCGATGGTAAACCTTTGCAGCTCCCCGCCTGACAAATCACTCACATTTCGATCTAATAGCTGATCAAGCTCAAGATCACGACAAATTTCTGCTTTCGCACCTCTGTCATCATGTAGGTCCAACAATCGTCCCACGTTCCCTTTAAATACTTTATGAATAAGATTAAGATCCTGAGGCTTAATTAGTGCCTGCCATTGCACAAATCCATCAATAATTTGTTTCCAACAATAAACTATACTTTGTGGAATATCGAAAAGAAAGTAACCTGCAGGTAACCTTCCAAGAGATCGATGTAATATCTCAGGTGCTGCACTTGTGTAAAAGACCTCAATATTTGTCCCCAATCAGGTGGGTTCTAGAAGATAATATCAAATCAATTTGTTTATTAGAGTCTGGAATTATTATTATTATTTTGAGTACAAATGAGAGAGAAAATTTTTTTTTACCTTGTATCGACCTAAATTAGGTGTCAAGATCCCTGCCAATAATCTAAGAGTGGTAGACTTGCCAATTCCGTTTGACCCAACTAAACCTATAACTTTTCCACCTTCTGGAACAGGTAACCTGCAAATAATACAAAGACCTAATTTTAAAGGAAGAAATTCAGAATAATTACAAGGGGGCGATGTTAGGATGGATACAAACCCGCGCAACTGGAAAGCATCGTTCTCGTAACCATGAATTACAGTTGCTGTTTCATCATGATGAGATTCTTCTTCGGCCATGTTGGTGAGAGGCGGCGATGTTAGTAAAGTAAAGAGAAGAGAAGACAATATCCCCAAAAATCCTTTTAGGGTCACAACTGACCACTTATATTTATTACAGCATCGAGCTGACCAAGTTACCCCTTCTTTTTCTTACTTTTGACCAAGTTACCCCTCAGATCCAAAAGTAAACAGAAGCTGAGTGCTGGTCATATCTCGAAGTTAAACTCCATTTTGCATCCATTGTGGTCAGAATTAAGCTCATGCATGACCAAAATAGGGAGCTACATCAAAGCTGCTTCAACTTCTTTTCCACCCACGACGCCCGTACTTCCTTTGGGCATCGAGAATCTGTATCCATATGTTGAGTCACTTATACTGACGCACAACCTCTCTGAAGTTGAACAGGACATTACTTCTACTAGCCACCAGGGGATATCTGAACAGGACATTACTTCTACTAGCCACCAGGGGATATCTTCTGTTTTAACTGCAAATGAGTTCTTGGGAAAGCATAGTGTCCTGTTGAATGCAATCATGCGAGATTACCCATGGGTACTTGAAAAGCTGTTCCCTCTGATGCTGAAGGTCCCAGTTTTTATTGATTTTGACATCAAGCTTTCTTATTTCCGATCGAAACTTCGTCTTCTCCGTGATGAGGGCTATCATTTCACAATTTCTGTGAAGAGATCGCATTTATTGGAAGACTCACATGAGCAGCTGGCGCGTCAACCTGGACCTCTGAATGGGAAGCTTCATATTGTCTTCCAAGATGAATTAGGAGTTGATGCTGGTGGTGTTCGAAGGGAATGGTACGAGCTCTTTTCCAAGGCCATATGCGACAAGAATGCACTGTTGTTTACGACAGTTGGTAGCAATGCTACATATCAGCCAAATGTGAACTCTAAGGATCAGGCAAAGCATGATGTTTATTCATATCTTTCATACTTCAAAGTTGCTGGCCGAGTGGTGAGTTATTTTTTTTTGGTTTTTGTTGCAACTATTGCAACCGGGGCTTTTTTCTCATGATACATAGCGAGTTTTATATCATTAATCTTTCTTTCCATGCAGTTTGGGAAGGCACTGTTTGACGAAGAGCTTCTCGATGTCCACTTTACTAAAACGTTCTATAAGCATATCCTAGGGGAAAAAGTAACTTACAAAGATTTTAAGGATGTAGATCCGGATATGTTCACCAGTCTAAATTTCATTCTTCAGGTACAGTACAAGCTTTTGTTTTGGTGTCTTTCTTTTCAACAAATTCTGAATGTCTTCACTAATTTAATGCAGACAACTGACGAAGTAACTTTCAAAGCCATACACCAAAGCTTTAGTGTGGATGGTGACGAAGAGCATGAGTTTTTACATGGGAAACGAGAAGTAATGCCAACCTCCAATTACATCAGATTTTTCTAATTTGTAATGTTAATGCTTATGCTTAAAAATTATTGGTGATAATGTTATGTACTGATAATGATGGTGAAATGCAGGACACAGAACTGATTCCTGGTGGCAGGGACATATTTGTTACTAATGATAACAAACAACAATATGTGGATCTCGTAACTGAGCATAAGTTCACAAAGCCCATTGCTGCTCAAATAGAATCTTTTGTGGAAGGTTTCAGGGAGTTGATCCCACAAGAGTTGATTTCTATTTTCAATGATAATGAGCTTGAATTGTTGCTCAGTGGGCTTCCAGACATCGACTGTAAGTTCTCTTAATCTAGCTTATGCATGTTTTGGCTTCATCTGATTTACATTGCTATCAAAGACTCGTTATAATAATCACCCTCCGAAATAAACAGTGGCGGACATGAGACAGAATACTGAATATCATGGGTATGATAGTCAGTCGCTCCAAATCCAATGGTTTTGGGAAGTGGCTGATGGGTTTAGCAAGGAGGATAAAGCTCATCTCCTGCAGTTTATTTCTGGGACGTCAAAGGTACCGGTTCCTTTGTACTCACCTAGGAAATTACTAGTATCGTGTTTGTTTTTTTTCCTAATGTAGAACATGCACACACTCTCATCTTATGTAGCAGCGGCACTTACATGTATAGTTGTACGTACAATCTTTGAAGGTACCTTTGGGAGGCTTCAGCTCGGTCGAAACTCAGGGAAGGGCGAGGTTGTTCAGCATTCACAAAGACTTCACCACCAATCTCGACTCCTTACCTGGTTCCCATACATGGTATTCCAATCAGCTGTTTCACCTCATTCTTTGTATTTTTCTTGTTTATGCATGTTCTAGCTGGTTTTCATTGGTCACCTAATATATGTGATGGAGTCAAACCAGATTCTAATGTTCCATTGTTGAATGCAGCACCTACCAATTAGACCTACCTGAGTACCCCTCCAGAGAGATTTTAATGGAGAAGTTGCTGCTGGCTATACGGGAAGGCTCAGAAGGGTTCCCGCTTGCCTAGAAAGGGTACAATTTGTGGATAATATTGTTTTTTTGTTTGTTACAAAAAAGAAGTTGCAAAAAATGTGAAAGTCTGTGAAACCCTGAACCACAAAAAATGAAAGAAGGAAAAAATTCCGACATATTTACATACATGCCATTCGTTATTTACAGAAATAGCCCTCTTCTTTCAGTATTCTTTCAGTTTTAAAATCTCTCTTTCTCTCTCTCTCTCTCTGGTTCTCTTCTCTCTCTGGTCTGTCTGTGGTATTATTGGAATTCGATCTGAAATTGCTCCAAATCTAAAGTATTCAGGTATGCTGTTGTGCGCGTAGGTTTCTTTAAATCAGTGATTTGTTTCAATAATTAAAACCAGATTTGTTTTTTCAATAAATCAGATCTGAGAAAGTTGTAAGTTGTTTGTGGTATAAAAAGATCAGGTACACCATCTGATTTAAGATTTTGGTTATTCTTTTGTTTGCTCAATTGCCTTGGGAATAAATTTTTTATTCTAATTCTAGAAATCTCGAAATTGGTCGCGCTTTGAGATCATAATTAGATCTGATTTGTATATTTCCTATTTTGGTTTATTGGTTTAGGTCAGCTCCTTTTTTAAGATTGCATGTTCATCTTTTAGTGAATTCTGTGCTGTTATGGTTATTTGATGATGGATCTTATTGAATGGTGCAGTACATGGTATATGCATTTTTTATTGATTTGCACAGTGGTCATTAAATGAGCAATTCCATATGAATATCCAACTCTTTTTTTCTTCTATTTTTTTTTGTTAAGCAAAATACATTACTAGTGTAAGTAGATCAATACTGTCTTAAGAGTTGCCTATTGGCTTCACGATTGACATTACAATTAAAGCCATAAGTAGAGTAGCTGGACAAGCTTCTGCTTCTGTTGTTAACTTTTATTGGAACTATGTCTCTGTTGCTTCCCATGAATACATGACTTGTGGAGCTCCATTGGCCATCACCTTGTTAATCCATCCTGTAGAGTTCATCGTGCTTTGCTGCGAAACATATGCACTTTTTGGTTGGTAGTCTCCCTGCAGTTCGAAACCAAGTCTGTTTTTCCCTTTATAAGAGGTTACATTGGTATTTGTTAAATTACATATGCTTCCAGTAATTTTTTGTTGAATGCATTTCAAACCACTATTAACTGTAGTAAGTTCTTCCCTGCTTCCCATTTCCATTCCCTGTTGATTCGTGTTGTTATTCCTTTACCAATTGACTGTGACACGGGTGTTTCACACAGCAAGCACCCAATTCAGCACGACTAAAATGACTTCTTCATCCCCATACCTAGCACCATTGTTCACTGCTTCGATTAAAATTGAAGCGCCCTCTCAGTCTGCACTTTGTTTCTTCTTCTTGTTCTTCTTCTTTATCTTCTAACTTCCTTTGGGTCGTGTGTAGGTTCAGGCAGGGAGAAAATTTCACACCATAGACGTTAACTTATGTCAGTTTAAAAATCTCTGATTTATATGATTTTACATAAGCAGGCGGGGAATTCGTTAAGTGTTGTCTTAGCTCAAATGGCAGAGCGCATGGTTTTTAGCCATGAAGATGTGGGTTCAACTCCTACAGACGACTATTACCACGCGCATAGTGTCTTAAGCCGGAGAAAAATGGTATTTGAACCCTTTATTTTGAATTTATAAGGTTTTAAACATCCATGTGTTCGCCTGATTTTTGATTTTCAACCGTTTTGAATTTGATGCGGGATTGCCTCAAACTAATCTGTCTTACAAGTCACTACTTTTGCATCCGCCATCTCCTTCTACTGTTAGAACTTTGCTGCATAGATGAAGTTCTTGATTCATGCACGCAACCTAGGGAATGTTTGCACTTTGCGTTATCACTAATCTCTGAACATTTAGATACCAAAAATTTGAGAAATGTCTACAGCTTCAATTTTTTTTATATAAACCTTTGATTTTCAGTTCATTGTTATTATTCTAGTCGTATGTAACACAATTTGAAGTCATATTGTGACTGGTAGGTAATGATATATACCATGACCTGAGTAATTGATGTGATCAAGACTGATTTCATTACATTTATAAAATTGGTGTATATTGCAGCCTGCAGATGTGTGTCCAATAGAGGAGTGATACGAGATGTATTTGTTTGTCAATTATCGTCTTGCTTGGTCGTTCATTTGTTAGGATTTGCTTTAGTTTGTTACTTTTCAAGAGGCTAAGAATATATGGGAACTCTAGTGATGAGCAAGAGGGTTTTTAGGAGTCTAAGCGGTTAGGATAAACTTCACGTGTGTGAAGTTCTAGTCCGTCAAGGCTTATAGGTAGTCTTTGTTTTTGCTCTTTTTCTTTAGCTTGGATTAGCTCATCTTAATGAATATTAAACTTGAGAAGTTTCTTTGGTTGTTAAACCTAATTATGTTTTACTGATGATTATATCATTGTGTCAACTCTTGGATTAGAGTTGTTATTTACTGTTTTGGAGTGACCGTGTTACTGTTCATAGTTTTATTGCTTCCGCTTGTGCCGTATCAACGAGCCAAGTGCTAATCTTGATTCTGAGCAGCATATTGCTGCCTCAAAAGTCATTAAGGGGTTTATCCACCATGGGAAGAAGACTGCTTTTGTGGCCGAGCATGATATCACAATGGCAAGTTATCTTGCTGATAGAGTGATTTTGTGAGAGGGGAGACCATCTGTTGACTGTACTGCTAATGCTCCTCAGTCTCTCTTGTCAGGAATGAGCCTTTTCCTATCTGTAAGTCTCAGATTTATCTTTCCACAATATTAAGCTCTTTGTGGTTATCCGCAAGATTGTTAAACATATCCTGACGATCATATTCCGAGGAAGGAAAACACATTCCCATCGCGGAAAGGAACTCCATTAAGCCTGTAGCTGAAATCTTATTAGAGTCGCTTAACGGCTTTGACATGCCTTACTTGTTTGAATGCAAAGAGTGGGTCGGAAAAGGCCGGTAGCTAGCTTTCGATTTGGCACTGATTCTACTACTTGATCCAAAAACTGGTTCCGAAGAAGACTTAGAGCTACTTACCTCAGCAAGGAGGGAACACTGGAAGCGAAACAGCTTTGATTACTTCATGCTGGATAGAATGAGGAACTTTTTCAAACTCGGCAACCCAATTACCACCATCTAGAGTTTGAGATCTTCGCTTACTCAAACATACGAAGAATTTCTTAGAACTAGTTTTTGAAGCTTGAGAAAAATTACTAACAGTTCCACCATCTCTAACTGTAGCATTACAGTCGATATCTCCTTCTTCTTAGAACATCAAGATGAGAATCTTTAGGCTTATTATTTCTCTTTCCCCTCTTCTAGAACATCAATATCCAGTTGATTTTGATAAGTTATGGGGGGGGGGGGGGCGCGAGAAAGATGAAAATTTCAGCCATCGATGAAGAACAGCAAATATCTCACTCATTGAAGAGCCGGAACTACTACAAACTCCGTCTCACCCTTTCCCAGTCGAATGGTAACTAGAGTTTCAAGAACGTTTTGAAGATAAGCTACCTTTTGCAGGGGTGATCTTCTTTGGAGAACGCGCGACTAGTAAATTTGATGATACCAAGATTGAAATGTTGCTCTCGTTCGACCTCCATAACGAAAAGATTCAGTTCATTCGGCTGAATCCACAGCAATGAATGAGTATGTAGTAGTCGAGATCATCTTCTTGAGATTAAAGGATAAGTTCCGAAAGACAATGACGAGCAACAGTGATCATCGTTGTGACTATCAGGGTAGTTTCAATTGCTGTTGTTGTTAAAAGGTTTATATGTATGTATGTATGTATGTATGTATGTATGTATGTATATATTAAAGGACAATTCGATGTTCAGATTAAGGATCGGGAAGGTTTACTACCAACTCCCCTATGTTGTTACTTGGACACTAGTATTGTTACATCTCCTACACGTATATATATTTGTACAATCTGCTGGAGAAATTTCTCAAGGTGGTTAAATGCTCAACCTCGTTTCTATCGTCCCTAAAGGAGCAAAAACTAGAAAATATGATTGATTGTATCATATGAAGGATTTGCAACATGCTGTCAAAGATAACCGACCAGCAGGATGGCTGATTCTGGCAAGAAAATCGTCGAATTGATATGCTTTTCTTGAGGACAAAAAGGTTGATGACGAGGTCAGAGATATTGTTGAAGGTCAACAGATGATGAAACCGAAGCTGACACAACGATGCCTGGAATACCGAATACCTACAACTAGATCTCAAACTTCTCGAACTTAATTATACATAAGTTTGTAAAGTGGGAAACAGTTTATGATCTGGAGAGGGCTCGTGTAGTCTATACAAATTGGATATGCCAGGATAATCACAATCTCGATATCGAAAAAGAATTGGATATGCTGAAGGGTTTACCTTCTGCCCTTGTGTGAAAAAGATGAGATTGGACCTGACGAAGAAGATGCAGTGAATGTGCGAATCAGAAGTCGAGCAATATAGATTTAACAATGAATTGGCTTCGAAATTAGTAGTTTATGAAGAGGACAAAGACTATCCTGGAGGGGGCGAATCTAGGATTTCATGAGAGGGGGTGCAAACAAGAAAATGAATTGGCCTTTTTAGATAATATTGAAGAAAATTAGGGAGAAAAAGCAAGGGGGTGTAACTAAAATTTTCAAAGAAGGTGCAAATAAGGCTTAAAAAAAAATTAACTTGTAAAAAACGGCTGCTAATGAGGATTTTGGAAAACAAGGGTGTGCAATTGCACACCCTTTAATAAGGCTGGATTCGCCCCTGAATTCCTGGGAGGTATGGCAAGAAAAAAAACACCTGAGAAAGATGAGGTTGTCAACATTATAGAGGAGTTTAGGAAGAGATGGAACAGTATTGTGAGCGATTTCATTTTTATTTTTTGCTCGGTAAAGAAAGAATATAGTAGAAACTACCAATTAGTCCTAATATGAGACTTTATATTTCAGTTTAGTCCTGTGAGCCAATCAAGATTATTATTTAGTCATAAAAGTTTTTTGTTTGATCCTAATATTTTTATTTACTCATTTTTTTATTGTTTGGTCCTTGGGTGAACGTTACCCACGCGGAGTGACATCATCATCCTTTTTAATATTACAGAAATACCCTTTTATCTTTTATTCTTTGTTCTTTATAAAACTAATGAAAATTTCTTAAAAAATTAAATATCTCAAGAACTACAATTCGGGATTAAATAAATTTTATATATTCCGAAAGCTCTTGACGAGATCTACACAACGAGTACCATTGTCACTATGTTTCGAAACATTTTTTTTTTCACGTTACCCGGTGACGGATTTCATTTCAGAAAATGAAGTACTAAAACGGATTTCATCTCATAATATGAAGTGCTAACATAGATTTTATCTCATACTATGAAGTTCTAAAATAGATTCCATCTCAATGTATGAAGTCATAAATGAAATTCATTTCAAAATATGAAGTGACAAAATAAAATTCATTTCATAAGGATTATAAATTAAAGTAGAATTCATCTACAAATATAAAGTGGTAAATGAATTTTATTTCAAAATATGAAGTTAATTAAAAATTGAATCCATATAAAAATATGAAGTGATAAATGAGATTCATCTCAAAATATGAAATTAAAAATTGAATTCATCTCAAAATATGAATGATAAATGAACTTCATCTCAAAATATGAAGTTAAAAATTGAATTAATATCAAAAATATGAAGTTAAAAATTGAATTTCATCTCAAAATATGAATGATAAATGAACTTCATCTCAAAATATGAAGTTCAAAATGAATTAATATAAAAAATATGAAGTTAAAAATTGAATTAATATCAAAAATATGAAGTTAAAAATTGAATTTCATCTCAAAATATGAATGATAAATGAACTTCATCTGAAAATATGAAATTCAAAATGAATTAATATAAAAAATATGAAGTTAAAAATTGAATTTCATCTCAAAATATGAAAGATAAATGAACTTCATCTCAAATATCAAGTTAAAAATTGACTTCATCCCAAAACATGAAGTACCATTACCGGTATTGTAAAAAAAAATGTTTCGAAACATATCAACAATGGTACTCGTTGTGTAGATCTCGTCAAAAGCTTTCCGAATATATAAAATTTGTTAATTTTCGAGTTATATTTTGGAAGATATTTTATTTTAACATGAGAGAAAATATAAAAAAAATGAGAGTTTTTTTTTTTTTTTTTTTTTTTTGGTAGTAAGAAAAATGAGAGTTAGTATACTCTTTTAATAACAAATGACTAAACAGAAAAATCATTTTTGTAATAGAACTAAATGGATATAGATCCACCTAAAAAAACACTAAACAGTTTTTCCCCAAGAATATATTGACACAAACACAAAGAGTACAAGAAGAGGAGCTAAAAAACAGCCCCAAACAAAACGCCCCTTACAACACCCAAGCAAAACACAAGAAAAGAGAAAGAAAACAACCCTGGAAACAAACAAATCAAGGTGGTCTAATGAAAAACTGATCCCATCTTACAATAATAAAAGAAGTATTACCCCAGTAAAACAACAATGATTTTTAGCCCAATTAAAGCCTTGAATTTTTATGTCTCTAATAATATCAGGAACCTTTTGTGAGATTAGGACGGGGGTCAATTACCTATTGTGGACTTGTAACCATAGGAACGCCCGTTTCTGGACGAAAATTATTCATAATGACCTATAGTGGATTCCGTACGGATTTTTTACTTAAATACCCTTTAAAACATATGACTATTACGGTAAATGGCTGGATACTAAAGTGTTTAATATAATTTTATTAATTTTTTAATATTATTTATATTTGAGTGTCCAGAGGACACCAGGAAATATTGTCTGGACATCCGGTATTTTCGTAAATAAGATGAAAACCAAAATCTGAGTGTCCACGCCGACACCATCAAATCTGCGGTTTATAAGGTGAGATTTATTTTATTTTTGTAGAAATCTGTCAATTAGGTTTAACTTCAGAAATTAGTTTTTTTTTTATAAACAAATTAGGTGGGTATATAAATTTTCAATTTGAAGTGAAGTTTATTCGGTGAAAGTAAATTCATAAAATTTTCTATTTTGGTTATCTTTGATTTTTTGTTTTGGCTTAGGGTTTCATCTGGTCATTGTTTTATTTATTTTTTTCCTTTTGAAATTCAATGATTTGGTTTCTTAAGCGGTGGTCACAATGGGGAGACATATCTCAAATCTCCCCCGATGTCATGACGCCGGCATATTCATCCATTTTCCCGGTGGAATTGGCATTGGATGTATCTAGAATGAGGAATGTTGCTAGTTTTATATTAGCCATAGTCCAAGCCCGAATGTGTCGGTTCAGTTTGTGATATATGACCACCACAATGTGTTGTATCCCCATCTTCTGATTTTTGCTAAAGAGAATATCCCCCCACTGAGAGATCTCAGTCTTGATAATGGAATGACAATAACCTCTGCACAAGTGGCCTAGAAAATGTAGCTTCATTAGTCATACAAGGAAGTGACATTAGGCTAAGACAAGGAAGGCCATTTGGCGTATGCAACATTGATTGGTCAATGTTGGATGTCCGAGGATTTAGAGGTTGCCCAGCTCAAGGAGTAAATCAAGGACATAATGGAAAAGGTTAAGAGAATGACCTTGGCATTAGGCTAAAGCGCATTAGGCTAAAGCTTGGCCAAGGCTTTGGTAATGCATGAGCGGCAATGGCGCTGCCAAGAATTTGAATGTAACGACTACTTAAATCTTCTCCAATCTTTGGATCATCCACTAGAACAGCTCCTTCACACTTGTATGTTGTCGACCGTGAAGATGAAGATGACGACGCTGATATTATTGATGCATAATATATAAAATAAAACTTGCCTTTATGCAGGAGCTTTGTATCTCTGATCATGAGTCTAGGGACTTTGTTGGTAAGACTAAGGCGATCATGTTCATTGAAAAATTAGGACTACAAAGCAATGTACCAACTCCTGCATACGGACTTGAAACTTAAGATGGATTTCACTGGTAACCTTAATAAATTTCTTCTTCAATCTCTTGGGGAATGTAGCTTGACATTGTTGCTGCAACTAGCTAGGAACCAAGGTTTAAAGATTATAAGTAAAATATATCTGAACGGGCCCTTATCTTTTACTTATATATACAAGGTAAACTGATAATCATACCAAGAAGAGATTGAAGTAAACAATTACCAGTCCGAATAGGAATTTCCATTGAACAAATATTGGAAGTAAACTGATTAGTGATGGTAAATCCTGATACACCTAGAATTCTAAATTAGAATTTGTGTTTATTTGGGAGTCTTGAAAATATTTAACGGCCATTCAAAGCAAACAAAGTCATTCCGGTCTCTAATCTTTCAATGTAAAAAGGGTATACAATATGTCATAAGCTGAAAAATGTCGAGAGTCTGATTAGATCTTAGTGCACCTATAACGCTAGATGAACCGGAGATAGCTGCATACAGGGACGGCAAGTTAAACTCTTGTTGCAGAATCCATCGCCAAAAGAAAGAAAAATACAAGGTAAACTAAAAACTAGCGGGTGAGAGAAGGTTGAATTTGGAGTTGCTGTTTTTCTTTTATTCTTGCTGCGTACACGCAACACTAACATGTTGAGGATGGGTTTGTTTTCTTTTGCTTCATTCTGTAGACTACGCTAAGAAGAGGATACTACTAAAAAGTTGTTGATTTTTCAATGGTGGAGCTGAAACAGCTTCACTATTGTATACATATTGTTATCGTTGTCTAAAGAGATCCCTGCCTACTTAGGAAGAAAACCCTATCTTCAGTGCACTTCTGGCACAAATCCATGTCGCCCACCTGGGTGAAAATTCTTTGAGACCAAATATATAAACATCAAACTCAAAAATAGAGAATTAATGCTGAACTTAATAAACTAAACAAGCAGGAAAAGGTCTGTCATTTGAACATTTAAAGATGGATTACTCCTGGGCAGAATAGAGCTTATTGGATACTTACAGAGCTGCACTGGTACTAAATAAAAGGGACATGAGTAGGTCCTCTTGACCATTTGCAATCCCATAGTACCCGAAATATCTATTGTACCGGAGACGAATTGTGTGCCAAAGAGGTGCCTGAAATCAATGAAGCAAAGTGCATAAAGTTCGATTACAAGATAGTGAAACCAAGCTCTCCACAAAACTATCCGAGTCCAATCTAACAGAATTACAACTGGCACCATCGATATTCAGCAACCTAACTCTGTCATTCTTCCAGTCGTATAAACCGAAACCTCCCTTAATCTGTATCAGAATCTCACCGGTTTCAAGAGACCAATCATAGAAATTTAAGCAATAAGGATGAAAGGTAAGTGCTTTTTGTGTGGTGGTGAATTTCTTAGTCCAGGATTCTGTCGCTCCATAATTTTGCATGACCCATACATCCACTCGAAAAGTACGGAGACCACAAACTAAGCAAAGGGAATCTCCCAACACTCTGAGATCAAAATTAGCATATGGATATAGCATTAGAATTTCTTCTGGAAATTCCATATTCATGAGCTTCTCACTGCTAATATCAAAAGCAACTATTGCCCTGGACCATTTGGGGGTGACCACAGTACCCCACCAATGAAGAACACCATTCAGAAGCAAACCTGATTCAGTAAAATACTGATAAGGGGTCGTGTCGACTCTTCTCCATAAATCTGATTCTAAAGTGTATACGTAAACTCCACTCTCCGCTATGCATACCAACTTGAAACTGTTTATACTGCCATCGTATCCCAAACCATAAACTTTATTAGGTGTCTTATAAAGATAGCTTGGTAGTATAATTTTCTTACATTCCTTGGTATATGGGTTCCAAAGAATCAGTGTACGATTGTCATTCACACTTAAGCAAAGCAAGCCATTACAAGATCCAACAAAACGAGTGCGAGGATTACTTACAAACTCTCCATCCATTGGATCATCCATTAGAACAGCTCCTACACACTTGCATGTTGTCGACAGCAACGATGATGACATAGAAGCTGATGATATTGATGCATAATCTATGGAATAAAACACATCTTTTAAAAGCCGGGGGTTGATATCTCTGATGATGAGTCTAGGGTTTTTGTTGGTAAGATTAAGGCGATCATGGTCATTGACAAATTCACGGCAACAAAGCAGTGTATACCAACTCTTGCATACTGACTTAAACGTAAGATGGATTTCACCTGTAACCTAAATAAAATATCCTTCTCAATTTCCTGAGGAATGCTCGCCATAGGGGTGGGACTTGGATTGGTTGGGCGGGTTGGAGAGTTTGGCCGAGCGATGCCCGTACTAAAAATTAGTTGCCCAGGTTGCCCATGGAACCCAGGGAACCCATGGAGGTGTGCCCACAACCCGCCCAACTTGTATCTTGGGTTCCTCGGGTTGGCCCATGATGCGTGTTTAAAATCAATATTTTATGACAAATATAGGTAACAATTAGACTTACTTACTTCATTTACACTAAAATTTCAAAGAATTTGAGATTCTAATTAGTGCAATAATTATTTATAAATTTTCTTTCTTAGATTGAAAAATAATATAAAAATTATAATAAAAACAATAATACCACTAATAAAAATAATTATATAAATTATTTTATAGTTCCATGGGTTTTTCGGGTTGCTTGGGTTAGCGATATATGAACTCGTGCTTGCCCAAGTTAGTTCGGGTTGGTAAAATATATGCCCATAGTTGCCAAAATTTTGAAATACCTAACCCAACCCGCCCAATATTCGGGTTGGGCACGGGTTGGGTGGGTTGACCCAACCCAAGTCCCACCCCTGGCTCGCCATCGTTGCTTCTCCTTTGCACTTGGGCATTAGGGTTTAAGGAAATCTACATAAGATTTAACCGTCTCATGGTATCAAACGGGCCCTTGTACACATAATGACAGAGTTGGGCCGGCACACTAGCGACCAAGCCCACTAAGGTCCAAACAATTGGGGATAATGTTTTACTTAGAGCAAGCACTATGGTGCCACAAGCCATCCCTGTTAAATAGAGATATATGGATGGCACAAATGACGAAATTTGGCAACCACTACGGAGAAAAAAAAATTCTCTATTTTTGGACGGAAACTCAGTTTCCGCCACACCCAAAATTAGGAGACTCGGTCTCCGCACATAATATATTAATAGGATTTATTGGAATAAAGTGGGTTTTGGTGGGACCAAAACTCCCCCTTCCTTTTTACAGGAACTCGGTTTCCGCCTCACATCTCTATCCCAACTGGTAGCAGGCAATAGAGAAACCCATCTCTAAGTAAGTAGCAGGAAATATTGTCTGGACATCCGGTATTTTCGTAAATAAGATGAAAACCAAAATCTGAGTGTCCACTGGACACCAGAATTTGAATGCCTGGACATTGTGAAATAAGGGTGCACAAATATTTGTACTTGTTTATAATATAGTTACACCTCTGTTACATCTCCTTCTTTTGTGCTTATAACTCCTCACATCTGCTCACCATTCTCACCATTTCATACAACAGATGATGGTGATACTTCGTCCGGCTTTGGTTCTCGTTGATGCCGTGTGAGTTTTGATCTGCAGATCTTTAGTATACCACCGCCGACAACATCAAATCTGCGGTTTATAAGCTGAGATTTATTTTATTTTTGTAGAAATCTGTCAATTAGGTTTAACTTCAGAAATTAGTTTTTTTTTT
>JAJJMA010262849.1:18951-36884 GCA_023529015.1 Papaver nudicaule | reverse complement strand
TTTCGGTTTGTGTGCCTAACTAATAGATATTGTGTGGAATCAAGATCATTATTTTGGATTATTGTTGTGCAGGTACTTTGTTCTTCAAGGTCATATCATATTGTACGCATCCATTATTTCTTGATTCCAACTGGGATGACAAGGTTGCTCTTTAGGGAGTTTTGGTTTCAAAACCTTGTTTGATATCTCGAGGGGTTGATTAACCAAGTAAACTTAAATAGCCTCGCTCTTGGTGTAAAACGAATTCGGTGAAATATCTGTTAAGTTACCAAGGATATCATTTAGTGGTTGACCTGCCGGTATTTGGTTGTTGTCCATAATGTTGTAGTTGTCCGATTGGAGGTCGTGTAGCGATAGTCTTCACGAAGAACTGTGGAGAAACTCTTAGGGAAGACAGTAAAGTACGTTTGTTTCTCTAAGGGAGTACATGTGCGTGATCACCTGTTGTGGTTGGAGGCGCAAGAATACTGAGGGAGGAGCTTTGTGACTAATAGTCGTATTAGGATCATATTGTCTATACCAACTAGTCTTAAGTCTGAGGGTAGGTGTGTTCACGGTTTAATTCTTAAGAGTATTCAAGTTGGACTAGGTCCCGTGGTTTTGCTACGAGTTTGTAGTTTCCTCGTTAACAAAATTCTTATGTGTACTTTGCTTTATTTCTGCATTATATTTGACTTGTCATTTATAACCAAGTATCATACTTGGTTGTTGACATTGTCATTCGTTATCTTGTATTGATTCTCTTTGTGTGATTCAATCAGTTACGAAAGAGATCTTGTTCTTGAGTTCTTGATTACAAGAACCGTTCAAGGTTTTACTTATAGGTTGCCTAAAATAAAAAATAGTGGTGTTCTCGGTACCCTCGTCTTTTCAATGTTAAACATTTTTTTGTTGTTGTTTCATTGAAACTTCCTGAGATATCTATTTTAGGGTTTACAAAATCATAATACCTCCATTTCTTTCAATTTCTTTTCAATACTAGTTTACTTGGAACTCCAGCTCCTCCTACCAAGTGAATTGATTTATTCGATTTACTTATTGTCTCTACACATCTTAATTTGTATTCTTTTCCTTTTTTAAACTGATCTCACAATATTGGGTTAGTTTAAACTAATGACGAGTCAAACTATCTTCTAATTTTGGGTTTGAGTTTTGGCAATATACAACAATTTTATTTTTCTCTATCTAATTAATCTACAGGTGTTGTAGGAGCATATATGGAGAGAGATTAATTGGAATGTATGGAAAATGTAGTTAATCCGTATGGTCGTGGAAGGATGCTTATCGAGCCATTTTGGTCGAAAGTATTCGCAGTAGGCTTGCATTTTGAGGATTTGAATATCGCTGGACATGGTATGTTGTTGCTCCCATTTACTTTACGTTTTTTATTTGTACTTTGTTTTCCTAAATGTTTAAACCGTGACCCCAAAAGTGATGCTACCATTGCAATGTACCTTGAATAAAAATTGTAAATTTAGTGTACAGTCAATAAATCAAGTGCATATGTACTAAGAATAATTTTTGCAAGATTACGATTGCTCTTTGTTATTCGATATAAGACCTAATTGATGTTAATTTTGTTTGTTTCTTTCGCTATGTTAAATGATTGCCAGTACGGTTACTCTTTGTTAGTCGATATAGGACCAAATATGTACTGCACTTTCTGCCAATACGGTCAATTATGTACTGCATTATCTACTCGTACTGTTAATATGTACTGGGTCGACAGGTTATGTCGTGTGTTGGTGTTGGCGACCGCGCTTTAGTCTTCAAATAAAAACGATTTTGTGCAAAATATTTATACATTTTGTGAACCGGTCAGACCAAAAACAACATGCCATATCCAACAATCATAAGTCGCAGCAACTTCCAAAATAACTGTTGGTTTTGTGTTATGACCCTTACACTTACCTACCCAGAAAGTAGGGCATCTCAGCCAAACCCAATGCATGCAGTCAAGACTGCGCAGCATTCTTGGGAAGCCCCTATCTCTGTTTTCTTCTAATATTCGTGCATATCTTCACTTGTAAGTTTTCGTAAAAACCTTGGACCAAAATGATTCATTATCACTTCACATAACAGTGAAAGATACTTGTACGTCGTTGTTTTGCCAATCTGAATGTACTCATCGATGCATCCGCCGACATCCCATAACTTAGAATCCTTAGAGCTGCAGTAACCTTCTGCCCAGGACTATGGCCTATAATATTAAGCGCATCATACTGATAATTAAATTGAGGTTCTACCCGACAAATCTCAACAACCAATTTTGTCACCAAGTGTCGGGGCATGTGAAATCGGTTCTGGAAACTTTGGTCGGAGTACACGCAATTGAGAAGGAAATAACCGTGCATTAGTTTCTGGTGGTAAAATTCCCGCCCTTGATATGTATATTTTCTTGATTGAACTTCTTTTGTCTCTGGAGGTTTATGGATCTACCCTAAATAATACAACACAATGACGCTCCTCTTTTTCTTCTCTTCAACCTTTGAGCGCACATTTCTTGTTTTTCATAAACCGCTTGGTATGCATTTGTAACTCTTCATCAGAAGAATCCATTGAGCGAACTTGTGTGATTTGTGTTTTGAAATACGAAAACTCGTGTGATTTGTGTTTTGAAAGAGGAAAACTTATGTGATTTGTGTTTTAGATGTGATAGAGGGGATGTGTTTATATAGTCGAAAAACTAGCCATTTTGGAAAAGATTCTACCGGGAGAGATTCTTAATTTCGATCGTTATTATTAATTTCGCCAACGAAAATCATATTTTCCCCAGCGAAATTGTTAATTTCGATCGATATTCTCACTATCGACCGAGAGTCTAACTGTCGTTACCATAGTGAGAAATCACATATGCCTGTCCACTTGGACAGGCAAATGAGAGGGTTTGCCTTTTGGCATAGGAAAGGGCCTTATGTTTTCTCTATTGTCCTTGTACCAACTAGTAACTACTGCTCAAAATCACTGTGGAAGGGCCGACCGATTGATCAAAATCGATCAAAATTTACAAAAAAAGGTTTTAAAACTCAATCTCGAAATTCTCCGATTGAGACGGTATTTCGTGAAATTGTTTTCGATTTCCGAGAGATACAATGATGATAGCTCTGTAACGTAGAAAAAATTTGAAGAAAAACGATCGACAATCAATTAATTTTGGGGAGAATTTTTTTCTTTCCGAAACTCAATTTTGGGACGATAAAACTGACATATTACAGAAACTCATCACTAAGAGGTCCTCCCTCCTTTTGGTCGGGCGGCCCAACAAGGACAAAAATTAGAGAAAAAAAAAGAAATTTTTTGTACTTGGGTCGTAGGTTTTGACCAGCTTTAAGATTTGGGTCGTAAATTTATCCAGTCTAGGATTTGGGTCGCTCGACCTTCATCAACCAAAGGTTAAAGTCAAACCGGTACTTTCATGTTTGCAATTCATTAAATATTAGTCAAACTTACGACTTAAATCCTAAAGTAGTCAATCTTGTAATCCTGTTGATTCTGATTCGGATTCGGATTCGGATTCGGATTCGGATTCAGATTAATAATATATGAATTTGTCAAAAAAAAAAATCAAAAAAAACAAAATTAAAAAAAAAATAAAAATGGAGAAGCTCTAGGGCCTATGCCCCATGTATTCCCAGAATTTCTGTTTTTTCCCCAAAGATATTCACTCTCTCTTCAGTCTAGTTCAGTCTTCTTCTTCACTGTCATTACCCAAAGTTTTGCTTCCTTTCCCCCCCTAATACTGACTAAACTAGGGTTTCTTTCATTTCATTCTTGTTTCTTCCGTTATTCTTTGCATTATCAGTTTCGATATACAAGTTGTTTTCTAGGGCTTTGATCGATCGATTGATTGATTCTGAGAATCTTGCAAGGAAGAAATACACATTTAACTTTTTGGCTTGCATATGTAAGTTTGTTATCTATGTTAAGATGGCTTCATCTAGTAACACCAAGAGACGGAAGGGTTTGATAAGTGAAGAGGATATCGCTTCGCTTTTAAGAAGGTAAGTATTATATTGTTTATTTTCCTGGGATTGAAAGGGTTTCGGGTTGATATTGAATATTTTTATGTTTTGGGTAGTTTTGAAATGGATTTTATTTTATATGTATATGATGATTGTTGATTGTTTTGGGCATAATCCATGGAATTGTGATGGGTTCTAGTACCAGGTTCTTGTGACATTTATTATATCTATGATGGTGTCCTCACAGGTATAGTGCACCAACAATACTAGCTGTACTTAAGGAAGTTGCTCAGTTTCCTGATGTGAAGATCGATTGGAATGTATTGGTCAAGAAGACGACCACTGGTATTTCTAATGCTTGCGAATATCGGATGCTATGGAGACATTTGGCCTATTGCGATACATTGCAGGAAACAGTAGAGGAAAAACCTGAGCCATTGGTTAGTAACATAGTTTTTGTAAATTTGCCATTCTTTGGCATTGTCCTTAGTTCGTTCTGCACATCAAAAGTTAAAATACTTAAATGGCGTTCTTACTGTACTTGTTAACCAGATACAATCTTTTAGTAATCCTTTTTGTTTAGGTTAATGGAATGACATCATGGAACAAGTTTTATGGGGGAAAATGTAGGCGGGCCATTAAAGCGGGATAGGGGGGTCGAAATTATGTTGGACGGGGCATGGTGTGGTGCACAATGCCAAATTACCCATCCTCCCATATACTGCATCCATGTAAAACCTTAAATATTTAGTTTATCGAAAGATAGATCCTCAGTCCCACTAGTAGTTTGTTTGAACTTAAGTCTCTGAACCTGGTTATTTGGATTAGCCCAACATACAAGCTTAAACAAACCCCAATATTAACAGCTGAGCTAAGTTGACCTTCCTGCCAGACGTGCTTACACGTGCTACTAAGCCTCGGCAGAGCAGCCTATGCAGAAGAGTTGCCCTTTTACCGATTAGGCAGACCCTTACACGGCATAGAAGTCTTCGATATCTGATATAATAACAAAATGACAGCAACTAGGAAGAAACTAAGAACCTCTGAACTGTTATCAGGTTGAGGTTCTTCATTCTTGTTATATAAATTATGTTTTAGAAGATTTAAGGGAGATTGATTTGCAGTTGCCAAATTAATAGATAATATCTGTTTCTATAGATGGCATAATCTGCATCTCATGTCTCATGCTATTTGGTTGACAATGTAGATGATTTCGATACACCTGAATATTATTACACCAACTAAAGACTTACCAAATTCACTATCTTAATTCCAGTGATGAATTTCGTTTTGAAACAGGATGATGACAGTGACTTGGAGTATGAGTTGGAAGCTTTTCCTCCTGCTAGTGATGAAGCATCATCAGAGGCTGCAGCTTGTGTTAAGGTAAGAAAAATCTTTTTAATTTTGAAGGAATTGTCTGTGTTTTTTTTATCAAGTCCTTGTGAATTCCTTCTTCACGTGGAACTTCAAGGCCTGTTTCATGTTTGTCTATTTTTACTGGCTAATGATTTTATACTATTGTTATGGATTCAGTTAGTCCGCCAGTAGGACTCTTTTGCCGCCTGTAAACTGAAACTCTCAATGTCAAATAAATAAATAAAATTAAAAAGCCTTATTTTTGGTATTTGCATTCTATTCTATACTTGTAATCTTGATCGAAGTGTATGAAGTGATGATCGCTACTATTAGGCCAACTTTGGGTGTGAATGCCCCAGCTAGGG
This sequence comes from Papaver nudicaule, assembly GCA_023529015.1. Lineage (NCBI taxonomy): Eukaryota > Viridiplantae > Streptophyta > Magnoliopsida > Ranunculales > Papaveraceae > Papaver > Papaver nudicaule. The sequence goes on along the minus strand of JAJJMA010262849.1, from coordinate 31,198 downwards.
ATTTCTCAGCAGTTTGGTGCTAATTTCTGCTTATTCCCATGCAGCATATTCTCCTAAAGTGACTCGATACGTCTTTTGTTGTGTTGGCGTTTACCAATTGTTTGTTTGGTTAGGTGCTGCTTGCTTCTGGTTTGCCAGATGACGCAGGAGGTCCTGCAACTATAGAAGCTCCATTGACTATAAATATACCTAGTTGGCAGGATTCTAAAAGTCCATCAGACAATCCCCTACCATCCAGCTCAAAAGGAATAAATATTACTGTTCCAGTTTCTGTACATAAACAATCATCGCCTGCAGTAGCAACAGCTGAAGGGTTGGATGGAACTGGGGCAAATGCTGGCGGCCAGCCTCCAAGAAGAAAAAGGAAACCCTGGACGCTAGAGGAGGATAATGAACTCATTGCTGCTGTGAAGAAATTAGGTGAAAGGAATTGGGCTAACATTCTTAAGGCAGATTTCAAGGGTGATAGGACTGCTTCACAATTATCTCAGGTTTCCTCGCACTCTCATCGGAATCTTCCATTGAACTTCTCGTTGGGTCAGTATGTGTATAGGAGTTTTCATGCATAAGTCCTCGAAGCATGAATAACAGCTTTTACTGGTATTTCTCGTTACCTAAAATTGTATTAGTGTCCCCTAAGACTTCACTGTCCGAAAGCCACCATTTAAGCATGGTTTAAGATTTCATGTCTTGAAGTGAGAATGACTAAGCAAAGGAGAAACACCTCAAAATTAAACTAGAAAACTAAAATTTTGACTTACCTAAGGCAAGATTAATGCTGTGAGACTATTAGAGCCAGGTTGTGGCTGTTTGTCTTGATAAACGTTGTCATGTAGTCCGGTTAGGATGTCTGGGTCTCACCTAGATGGCCTGGGTCCCGGCAACAGAATCAGTAGTCTCATTACTTTCTTCCAGTAAAGATCTCAGTGGATTGATAAAAAAATCTTGTCTGAAATTTGATCCTTCTTTTCTCTCTTCACCTATTTCTTTTGTATATCAACCAGTATCGAACTACTATCTTTAAAACTGCACAAAACCGATTCACATTTCCTGTTATTTTCCTCTATTTGTAATGTACTTGTTGGTATTTGCAGAGATGGGCCATCATAAGGAAGAGAAACAATGCTAACTCAGAAACAGGTGGAGGGTCTGGCAACCAATCTGAACTCTCAGAGCAACAGCTTGCTACACGCCGAGCTGTTTCACTTGCTCTTAATATGCCCATGAATAATACCTTATCGGCAGCATGTGTAGTCGGTACGATGAACCTCTTTCTCTCCCTTATAAAAAAGAAATAAAGACATGTTGAAATATTACTGTGTGAGTGTGTGTTAAGTTAATAGAGTGCAATCAGTATATACATGAAATAGATCAAACTATATGGATTTCCTTTCGTAGCGTTGAACATGCTGAAAGCTCAGTTTTATGCAATACGATTATCGTAAAGAAAAGCTCTCAATTTTTACCTTTTTTTTTATTGCAACCTGAAATAGGTCCACTAATTTTGGTGTTTTTGCTGCTCTTACAGAAGCTGCTACAGTTAGCAGTCAACAAATCCCTCTTCAGACAGCTGTATCGTTACCAAAAGGAACATCTAGTGTCACGACAAAACCTCGGGTAAACACTAAAAAAGCAGCTTCGGTGGTCCCGAATCCAATGGTACAAGCAGCTGCTGTTGCTGCTGGAGCCCGTATCGCCACTCCTTCGACTGCCAAATCGCTGCTTAAAGCTGCACAATCCAAGAATGCTGTTCATATAAGTACCACTGGAAAATCACCAATGCCAGGTGTAACACCACCATTGATGGCCAACCACTCGGGCTCTCGGCCGAATGTACACTATATTTGCACAGGCTTGTCATCAGCATCCCCAACAACACACTCTTCTGTGGTACCACCACCACAACCACCATCACCACCTGCAATCAAAGGTAAGGGTCCTGTCAGTGCTCTCGCCTCTGCATCAACTTTAGCTACAGGCAAGAGGACAAATGGAGTTTCGAGTGTCGGAGTTGGGAACTCGTCGAAGGAAGAGAAGGTTCAGAGTCCTCCCAAGGAAGATGAGGTCAAGAACTCACACAAGGACAGTGAGATCAAGAACTCTTCTAATGAAGCAGAGGTTAAGAACTCATCTAAGGAAGAGCAGATTAAGCCTGAAGAGATGGAAATTGATTGTTCAGTAGATATAGCTGAGGATGGCAAACAAGATGATCAAGCAGCTTTGCCAGATTCAGATATGGTTATTGTAGATCAAACGACGGAGAATCTTTGTAAGTTACAAAATGTGGAAGCTGCCATCAGTGACCCAATGCAGCTGGACAATCATCATATCGAAAAAGAGAATACGAAGAATTCGCCTGGAGTGGCCAACTAAAGTTTGTATTAGACTATTGTTAATATAAATCTCATGAAAACCAGACCATTAGTTCAATTAGCAGAGGTGTTCAGAAACCGGATGAAGAAGAAGGAAGCAGGGGTGAGGGAAACGCTGGCTATGTATATCTATCTGTATGGTGTAAGGTAGACACTTGAATCATGGTCGGGTTTAAAGGTTATCGTGTTTCTGCAATCGAATGATCTCTTTTTCTTCACATCTTATAATTGTCTCTCCCATTTTACTGGGTTTGAATCTGTACAAAATTGTGTACAGCACTGACTTGAGGCTCTTTTAAGTAAACAAAAGAAAGGAAACTTATTGGTTGTTACTTATTACAGCTCATTGTATTAGTGATTTCCCGATCTTGCAAAGTCGATTTATCAGGTGCGTATGCATATATCGGCGAAAAAGGGCTGGCTGTCAGTGGAAACTGTTCGATGGCTGGCAACAATGATTGGCTGATTTAGGCGCCTTCCCCCCATCCCTAGGTGTTATGTCGTAATTGGTCCAAACATAGTATGTGGGACCCCATGTTTCTCTACGTAGGCGATAATTCTTTATATCCCGGGGAGTGAAATCCCGGGATAATCCCGTGTCTAACATTAATGGTGGGCCTTCCTGCTAATCCTAATTGGTGGGGCGCACACACCCTAATCTAAACTTGCACCAGCCGTTGGATCCCTCCACGGGATTTCACACGGTTTTTTCTACGGTCAACGTAGAATTATCGCTACGTAGGGGCTGTAACCTGTAAGTGGTTTAGCTAGCCCTTTTGGACCGAAAACTCGTAATGCTGCCCAAAAACGGACCAAAGAAAGAGAGAGGGACCACCATCAGATCTCTACCACACAAAACTGAACCCCCTGCTAATCCTATGGTTGGGGGTGGTGTCATGGCATAGTCCGTAAATGGGCACCTAAAATTGGGCCGCCTGTAGCCGCTTCGCTCTTGGACCCCCTGTTTCTCTATATATCCTTTTTAGATTCACTCGTGGGTAAAAGGTGCAGGCTTTCCACGCGTCCTCATCCTGGAGAGGTGGTAGTCGTTTGCGGTGAAATCATATTCTTTGGTATTCTTTCCCTTTTCGCATTTCTGTGTATTATCTTATTTCCGTCTTTTGGATGCTGACACGTGGATCTGGCGGTATTTGCCCCTACAATTTGCTCATTTTCTTTTCATCATGCTAAGGGTATGATGGAGAGAAAACCATTTCTCTTTCTCATAACCGCTGTCACGTTCTCGGATTTGCTCCACGTCCTATGACCCGTTGGCTTTTCACTTGAAACGCCGAATCTATTCCTTTTTGAAGGTATAAAAGATCTTGCATGGACTTTGCGATTATTATATTCTTCTTCTCCTTCTCTCTTTGGTGTTGTGTTCACGGAGATTGTGCAATTTTTTTTCTTTCTTTTCTGATTCGTGAAATTCCGAATTCGTTGTTTGGACTTATTCTGGTCCTCCGGTTTCTGAAATTCTTTTGTTTTTTAGGAACGATGACCGGAATCAGCCTGATGTAAAGTCGGCGTTGGAGACCATCAGAAGAGAGTATAATCTGGATCCTCAATTCAAACTCTATTTCGTTCCTGAGAGTGGAAGACTTAAACGGACTCGGGAGATGGCTGAGGGTCCTTACTCGTAACGGAGAATTGTGATCACCACTGGTCAGTTGGATGCAGGGCTTCGCCTTCCTTTGTACGACATCTTGGATCCCTTTAAATACGAGGTTCTCGCCAGGATTGAGCCTCGGCGAGGGGTTGAGCAACATAATGGAAACTATGTTCGTGTCTTGAGCGAGTGTAGGAGTCGTCAGCAGGGAAAGTTCTTTCTAGTCAGTCGCTATACCAACTTCAGTCCTGATCAGGTTCATCTTTATACTCCTAAGAATTTCTTGGATAATTACAAGGTGGTCCAATTTGGTGATAAGTTTGCTGGCTTCGGCTGTAGCGTTAATATGAAGTTTAGAGCTAATCATGTTCTTTTTCCTAATGTCGATCCGATCGGGAAGGATAGGGAGGACAAAATCCAACTTGTACCACAGGAAAAACAATGATAATGCTTGGTATGTCGGAGCTCTCGTGGTCGAAGGTCCTTGGGTAGCGGGTTGGAATAAAGTAGGTGACGAGCTCAATTCGGTTACCGATGCGCATGGGCATTTGCCTCATTCTAAGCCATAGGTTAATGTCTGGTACGATTCTCCTGTTGTTGCTCCTCGGAAGCATAAAGGATTGATGTTGAGGCTGCTAAGGTAAAAATTAGTTCTCGTGCTTTTTGTGTTAGTGGTATGAATGCATGCCCCTGTTTTTGACCTTGGTAGCTGAACGGTGTTGTAGACCAACGGGAATAAGAGTAAGGCTAGTGGGAGTGATGATGCTCTGAATATCAATGTTACTCCGAGATCCCTCGATCTTGTTCTGGAGGTTCCTAGCAGTAATGAGAAGGATGGGCTTCATGATGTAATACTCAGCGTCGATATCCCCGAGAATGAGTATTTCATCTCGCAACAAGGAACTGATCGGATGGAGGACACTTATGCCATTGAATAACTCCTAAGATTTGAGCTAGCTCGGAGAAGAATTTGCTAACGGATTAATCTTCGAAGCATCCATTAGCAAAGGAGCAAACTGTAGGGGCATAATTCCGACGAGCCACGTGTCATCATCCTAGAAGAGAAGCAAGATAACGCATCATGAACGCGAATCACGGAAGAAGACTAAGTATGCCCCGGTCCATAGACCACCATTCGAAGATATCACCTCGGTCCACCTATCCCTCCGAAGTTGAATGCTATTCTTAAGCCCAAAGCACCCTCCGAAGTTACTACCTAGCTCGGGACCCCAGCTCCCATCGAAGTATATACCAAGCGAAGAAGTCCCCCGAAGAAGTAAACCGACATACACTCACTACGTGGAAGAAGGCAAGAAGCACCGAAGACTTTCTTTACTTAGTAGCTAAGAAAATGGCACTAATGTAATTATTATGTAAATTTCCTCTATATAAAGGAAATATCTCCTAGGAGAGAGGGATCTTCCTTTTTACTTTCTCTCTCTTTCTCCTTCTCCTTTACTTATCTTTTTTCCCACACAAAACTAGATCTAGAGCTTTCTCTAATGGAGATTTATGTAATCAAACACCAAGAACATAATAAATTCGTGATGTAGGTTGCATTCATCGCACTGAACACGTTAAAAACATCATGTGTCTTCTACTTTACATTTTGCACCTTGTTTATTTGATTAGGGTTCACATTTGTATTCATAAATTTATTGGCTGTTAGGTACAAGATCAATAACCAGATTTTGTACCGACTTAGAGTTCTAAAAGGTCGAAAAGATTTATGTGAACCAGGAAATATAACCTGTGCGTCAAGGCTCAAAAGGTGTGATGCTGAAACGGTGCTTGACCACATGGACTCTCAAGTTCGACACCAAACATTTGTGATAACTCCAATATGTGTTTCTTGTTTCGAAACCTTAACCAAGGTTTTATTGAACAAAATCCAGATTCTGAAACCTCACTTTGGTTACGCTATATGGAAACTTGATTTGAGAACCTTAATTCGGTTCTGGTCATATAATGAACTTTAGATTTCGAAACCTTAATCTGGTTTCTGCCAAACAGTATGTAGGTTTCGAAACCTAAATATGGTTATCTCAGAATGCGTATTTTCGAAGTTCAAACTCTATCATTTTGATTTGTGCTTCAACGAATTAATGAGTTTGATAATCTCAGTTTGAAGTTTGAATTAGTTTATCTTCGATGTACAACTAAGTTGTTTGAGTCATCATCAGAAATATGGTTTGTCGCTTTAGCTAGTAGACACATGATTTCTCACCAATACTGTATGTGATTAGATCTTCGTATGATTTTACTACTTGATCAAATATTCATTTGATTATTCATTTGTTGTTTTGATTTGAATTCTTGGATATCATTAACGTGATCATCTACATTGGAATCAAGAATTCAAGAGATTCAACATTTTGTTATTGCTCGTTTTAATCATGCACTGTACTTCTATGGTATATCTTTATGCGTGATTCAAAATGTCTCTTGAACCTACGTGTTCACTTAAGCTTAACACACAAGGCTTGTCCACATCTGTAAGGATACGTTTATGTGGAACGTTGAACCACGTTGGACCATATCCCACTTCCACCTAGGATCGTTCTGGCCCGTCCAACAAAGCCTAGAAAGTGATGTCGACATTATTAAAGATGATGACGACATCTGGAAGTAATAATACCTTAAGGAAATTTTCGAAACTAAAGGACACGTTTCGAATTGAGCTCTTTCCCTGAGAGCATATTTGGTAAGCACCATATTTCGAATTAATGAAATATCCAAATATACCTTATGAGTATTATGTGCTTTGTTTACTATTGGCCAAACATTTATTGAAAATATATTTTCATTATGAATTATTTTTTTCCTTAATGTAAAGTGCCATAGTATTTGAAAAAGGAGGGGTACGAAAATACTACCAACTTTTCGTTTTGGCTCATGAGTCTTATGGTTTAAGTCTGGACGATCTCAAAAATCAATATCCAAACTTATAACTGGAGTTGTTAAACCTCGACAAAGAGTACTTTGGAGTCAACTCGACAGTTAGACAATAACGTACGACTTGGTGCTTTAATTATAAATCAGAGTTATAATGCGGAAAGTAAAAGCACACAAGACACCAGAGATTCTTTTAACGAGGAAACTGCCTTGCAGAAAAACCTCGGGACCTCGTCCAGTTGTTGATGGTGGTTTTTGGCGAGAAGGTCACAGGAGTAATTTCGCATCAGTTTCTGGCATCCTGGAATAGCTCGAGATAAGGTATGAATTTATATTATAGTAGGGATAGGATATTTAAATTACCATTAGCTGTATTTTGATATCTCACGACCCTAGCCTAGTAGCATGGTCCATATCCCTAGCCTATACGTAAAAATACCTACGCATACGCATTAGCTTAGCCCATGCTCGAGCCAAACCCTAGGCCATTCACGCCATAAGCATTTGGATGTACACGACCATTCCTTGGCCTGATTAGGGGTATACACGGTCATCTCCTTGGCCAAGATGCCCACGCCATTGCTTTGGCCAAGATTTGGGTATCCACGACCATGCCTTGGCCTAGTTTTGGATGCCCACGCTATTAGCTTGGCCTAGCTTTGGGTGTCCACGACATTAGCTTGCCCTGATTTTGGATGCCCACATCATTGGCTTGGCCTAGCCTTGGATGCCCACGCCATTAGCTTGGCTTAACTTTGGGTATCCACATCTTTTGCCTCGCCTAATCCCTGGAGGCCCATGGCCATTCCTTACACTCACGGCCACACCTTGGCCTAATCTTTATTCACGGCCACACCTTGGCCTAATCTTTATTCACGGCCACACCTTGGCATAATCTTTATCCACGGCAATATCTAAGCCTAATCCTTATCCTCATGCTCACGCCCCCTTCCCTTGGAGGCCCACGACCAATCCTTGCCTTAGTTTTGGATATCCATGCCGTTAGCTTGCCTTAGTTTTGGATATCCATGTCATTAGCTTGCCTTAGCACTTGGGTGCCCACGCCACCTCCTTAGCCTGATTATGGGTACCCACGCTATTGCTTTGGCCTAACTTTGGAGCTCCACGGCTATGCCTTGGCCAAATCTTGGAGGCCCAAAGTCGTGCCTTGGCCAAACATTGGAGGCCTTACAATTTTCCCTTGCTTGTACTCATGGAGGTTCATGGCCTTCTTCTCTCTCACGGCTATCATTGCCCCCTTGGGGCTAGAGTTTATCTTTTCCTAGACTCCCCTCTATTTATGGGTCCCACTGATCCAAATCCTAGAGGATTATGGATTTTATTGAGTCCATAATACTCTAGTTTCCTAATCGAGTTCGGAAATCTGGCAGCTCACGTATTTCTTCATTGGGAGATTTTTACAGCCAAATCCGTGAAGAATTAGGAGGCGCTTCCTTCACGAAAGATTTTCCTCTGTGAGTTATCTACAACATACTAAAAATTCGGAATTTTATCTAATATAGGATGTCCTGGACGATTTTATTAATGGATAACATGCAAACTGTTCAGAAATCCGAAAATAACATAAATGTTATGGCTTATCTTTTGCGCCCTATGCCTAACTCCTCAATAAGATTATTATGCCATGTAACATGGCTTATTATAATTATTGTGGCCGGCACACAAACCGAAAGCGGCTTGCTGACAAATCCAGGTTAATAGATAAAGAGTATGTTCTAATCACAACGATCTTGAATGTCCTTATTGCAGAAGAGAAGGACCATAGAATAAACAAGATCGCAAGGTTTGATAGACGAGACAAAACACAAGTACAATACAAAGAAGACTAGTAAAACATAAATTAGTTTCCCGCAGAGGTACTTCTAGGCTTCTCGATCCCTAGAGAAGACTTTCACGCAATTCTAAACCGAGAGCAAAAGCTCAAAGGTAACTGAATAGAAAAGCGGCAGACACAAGCTATCAATTCCGAAGAAGAGCTTGGTAGAGGGATAAAGCTTTCAGGAGAGATGTCACTCCTATTTAAATTGACTAAGGCTTAGCTTTGAAATGAGGCTAACTTAATTTCGGAAATTCATTAAAGATATTTCCATATTAGTTCCGAAATTCCTCACTTAGACTCATAGCATTTAATGAGATCTAATACTATGGCATTTTACATTAAAGAAAAATATAATTCATAAATGAAAATATATTTTCAATAAATGTTTGGCCAATAGTAAACAAAGCACATAATACTCATAAGGTATATTTCGATATTTCATTAATTCGAAATATGGTGCTTACCAAATATGCTCCGTGGGAAAGAGCTCAATTCGAAACGTGTCCTTTAGTTTCGAAAATTTCCTTAAGGTATTATTACTTGTAGATGTCGTCATCAGCTTTAATAATGTCGACATCACTTCCTAGGCTTTGCTGGACGGGCCAGAACAATCCTAGGTGAAAGTGGGATCTGGTCCAACGTGGTTCAACGTTCCGCATAAACGTATCCTTACAGACGTGGACAAGCCTTTTGTGTTAAGCTTAAGTGAACACGTAGGTTCAAGAGACATTCTGAATCACGCATAAAGATATACCATGGAAGTACAGTGCATGATTCAAACGAGCAATAGAAAAATATTGAATCGCCTGAATTCTTTATTCCAATGTAGATGATCACGTTAATGATATCTAAGAATTCAAATCAAAACATCAAATGAATAATCAAATGAATATTTGATCAAGTAGTAAAATCATACGAAGATATAATCACGTACAGTATTGATCAGAAAAGTGTCTACTAACTAGAGCGACTAACCATATTTCTGATGATGACTCAAACAACTTAGTTGTACATTGAAGATGAACTAATTCAAACTTCAAATTGAGAATATCAAACTCATTAATTCGTTGAAGCACAAATCAAAATGATAGAGTTTGAGCTTCGAAAATACGCATTCTTAGATAACCATATTTAGGTTTCGAAACCTATATACTGTTTGGCAGAAACCAGATTAAGATTTTGAAATCTAAAGTTCATTATATGATCAGAACCGAATTAAGGTTCCTAAATCAAGTTTCCATATAACGAAACCAAAGTGAGGTTTCGAAATCTAGATTATGTTTAACAAAACCTTGGTTAAGGTTTCGAAACAAGAAACACATATTGGAGTTATCACAAATGTTTGGTGTCGAACTTGAGAGTCCATGTGGTCAAGCACCGTTTCAGCATCACACCTTTTTTGCCTAGACGCATAGGTTGTATTTCCCGGATCACATAAACATTTAGAACTCACATGGTCAAGATTCATTGATCTTGATTGTCAAGTCACTGTTATCCAGCAAACATAGTTCAAACTCATGTTGTCTTGTTGGTCTTAATATTTAAGTTTCAGACCAACAGCTCATGGATACGAAAACCAGATTATGGTTTCGAAATCAACGTTTAGTTTTGCCAAAACCCACATTGAGGTTTCGAACATTGAAAATCCATAAGTTGAGATAACAAGAATATGGTTTCGGAATTCAGAAGTTTAATATGGCATACGAGATGTTCATATACAGAATCAAGTAAATGATTCAGAACTTCAGTATTCAGATCCAAACCAAGACGTGGCATTCGATGCTCATAACAGCAGTATATCGAGTCTACACAACATAAGTGTGAGTCACGATCTCACTTACATTTAGCTCATACAAGTATTTGCTAATCAATTCGACAGAGTCAGACTAGGTAAGTAGAGACACAATACTGTGATGGATTAAATCTCGTAGTACTACCGAGACAACATCACACTGCTATATCCAACTCGGAGGTTTTAGAAAAAACCTTATATTACTTAGAGACGGAGAAGAAAAGAATGCTCTAAGCAAGAACGTCATAACTTCAACACAAATATTGTAAGCGATAAAGTGGAGTTATCTTAAGACACAGTGATCACAAGTGATTAAGTCATAACGTAAAGCTCAAGTAGAGAGTTATGTTTTTGTCTTTTGTAGCACAAATGTAAAAGATAATGGAATCGCGTTATTTAGATTTACTAACCTCTTGAATGATGAAGCCGGATGTCTTCGTTTGATCTTCAGTCTTCCTTCAACTCTTCAAGTAGTGATTCCAAATCCTACCAAAATCTTCCACGACCTAAAGCTAACTCACTCATGACTTTACCTAATGTGTGTTGTTTAGGGGTCGAGTTTTGATCACTAAATTTGACAACTAAGCTTGACATACCAACACTTAGTGAGGTTGACCGAGCCATGCTCTAACAATCTCCCCCTTTGTCAATTTTAGTGACAAAAACTCTTTACATAGATGAACTTCGAGAGTTTGTCGATTTTATCTTTAAAGTAATCAAACTTACAATTATCTTGTGATATGCTGACAGTACTTGAATCATTGTTCTTGTTTATGTTTTTCTTATAGGTTGGATCGAGCCAAACATAGATTGTTAGATCTTAAGGTGTTTGTCTGCTCTGATACCAATTGAAAAGACGAGGGTACCGAGTACACCACTAATCTTATATTTTAGTCCACCTATAAGTCAAACCTTGAACGGTTACTGTATTCAAGAACTCAAGAACCAGATCTCCTTCAGATCTGATTGATTCACACAAGGGAGTCAATACAAGAATCCGAAAGGCTATGTCAACAACCAAGTACGATACTTTAATTATAAATGATAAATCAAATATAACGCGGAAATAAAGTAAAGTACACACAAGATTTTTGTTAACGAGGAAACTACAAACTCGTAGAAAAACCTCGGGACCTCGTCGAGTTTTGAATACTCTTAAGAACTAAGCCACCAAACACATACTTTCAGACTTCGGACTAGCTGGTGCAGACAATATGACCCTAATACGACTATTAGTCTGAAAGATTTCCCCTCAGTATTCCTACGTACGCCTCCAACCACAGCAAGGTAGTCACATGTTCTCCCTTACGCAAACAAAAATCCTTTACTGTCTTACGCAAGAGTTGCCTCACATCCCGTCGCGAGGACTATCGCTACCCGACCTCCAATAGGACGATTACAACTTTATGGACAACAACCAAATAGCGGCAGGTCAAATCGCTAGATGATATCCTTGGTAACTGGTAGATATTTCACCGAAGTCGTTTTACACCAAGAGCGAGGATATTAAGTTTACTTAGGCAATAAACTCCTCGAGATATCGATCAAGGTTTCAAAACCTAAAATCTCGAAAGAGCAACCTTGTCGTCCCAGTTGGAATCAAGCAGATAGCTGTAGCAAGTACGATATGATATGACCTTGAAGAACGGTGTACCTGCAAAGAACAAATCTAATAACATCAATTTTGATTCCATTCAATATCTATAGTTTAGGCACACAAACCGAAAGCGGCTTGCCTT
>JAJJMA010262824.1:0-12180 GCA_023529015.1 Papaver nudicaule | reverse complement strand
GTAGCTGAAGTCGCAGTCATGGAATTCAGGACAAGGGATTACATTGCCGACCAAACAACTCATTCATTACATCGCGTTCGAGCAGAATTTCATCCCCTCGCTACCCGCCCTTCCTTAAATCAGGTTAGATTGAAAATTCATCGCATTTTACTCTGATTATTATTAGGCATATAAAAGAAACTGAGTTATCAATTTTGTTCTGTGATAGGTAGATGTTGCGGTTAAAGAGAATATCGAGTTTTATGATCCATTGAGAAGAAGCTCCACTGGAAATGCAGAAGAACTTGTTATTGGGGATACAAATATTGATGATACAAGAGAGATCTCGAGGAAAGAAGAACTTCAATTGTCGGCTAAAGAATGGTCTTCTTTCAAGAGATCTTTAGCACAACGGTTTACAGTCTTGAAAATGGTCTCGGTTTCATCAGTAAGTTTGTTATTCTTGACATCCTTTAGCTTATTTGTGAATTAAGTAGTTTCTTGCCTCACACATTTAGCAAATTCGTAGTCGAGTTCATCAAATTGCTGGCTGATGTTTCTACATTGATTATTAGCTTTGGATAAATAGCTCTATTCTTTGAATTGGTAGGGAGTTTTCTAGGAGTGTTTTGAAGTAACTCTTTACTCTAATGGCCATTTCCAGAGTTAAGCAGTTTCTCCATGATGTCCGTGTTATCGTGCAACTTATATTTGGCAGCACTTACTTTTCAAATGAAAGAAAACATGATAAATAGTCTCTGTATCTCCTTCTCTAATGTAACTGAAATTTCGGTGTCCTTGTCCCTTCTTAATTTGCTGTCACATTGTAACTACTTTATGTTTTGGTTCTCGCCTGCGTAGATGTTTTGTATTAAACATTTGAACTTATGTACAAATTTTGAATTAAACTAGGAATTAAGCCAAGGTTATAATCCTCTTTCCTAACAAATAAGAACGTTTTCCGATTTACTGTTTTGGGTTAGTATCCTGTATTGTATTAGTGCATGCTAGTGACCATCGAGTAGACCAGTTGGTTTCACTGTTGTCTGTCCGTGACAGTATGTCTTTCTGTTTTTGTTTTGCAGATGCATGATGTGATAGTAAAAGATGTCAAAGGTATGTTAATTTTGGTGTTTCTATATCTTTCCTTTCTGTGTATGTATGTCTCAGTATTCTTTTCAGGGTTCACTTATTTGATAAGGGATGTTGCAGTTCCTGAGAAATCATCAACAAGTTTGCACCTTGCTGAATTGAATGATCCTGAAAAATTTGCTGAAAATGATGTCAAAGTCATTACACGGCAAGAGTATGTAACCCGATTGCGTGAACTTAAAGATGAAATAGGACGCGCATGGCAGGCTGAGGAGCGTGTGACGGCCCTGAAGCTATCCATCAAGGTGAGACTTTTGGTTTCCCTTTATGAATTTGTATGATTATTTGTCTAGTTAGAATCAATTCGGTTGAATGAACGATAATGATATCTGCTTCTGTTTTCGGTCATTCAACAAAGACAACAGACGTAATACCAGTGAGGTGAACTTTATAGGCACTCGTCAGGCATTTTGAACACAGTTTCTTTGTACATGGCTTGGGTAACAGGAACAAAGTGTTTTTGTCAAGTAAACCATTCATTCACCCATTAGCACATGGCCAATATATAAAATTAGGATGTGAGTCTGTTAAGAGGAATAGCTGCATTGACATAGATCACTTTCTTTTATTAATTAGTAAACTAACAGGTAAAAAGGGGACTTCAGTAAAGCACGTGTACATAATTTCAAAGAATGTCTCTATTCTGTGGTAAGATCAGGTGTACCCGATGCTGTCTGGTACGTGCAGAACTGATGACCTGTAAGACCTAACTTATTTGTTTGAGGATTACATGGAAGGAAAGCTATTAGAATTAGTTTGAACTCAAGTCACTTATTATATAAATTGGAAGATATTGATTTACAGTTTAGATCACTCAAATAAGAGTTAAATTTATTTGTTATGCAGGTTGCTAGACTTCTGATGGACACATCTGTTTCACAATTTTATCCTGCACTTTTTGTTTTAGTTACGGAAATACTGGATATGGTTGGAGACATGGTGTGGGAGCGCATCAAAAAGAGGGCAGAATTTTCGGATGATGGAACAATAATATGCTGTTTGCAAGGTACTGTTCTATCCCAACTCTAAAGGTGGAGGAAATGTTTTATTTGGATTGTAACACACCATGTTGCAGATTCTTCTTATGCGATCCTTAGTTGGGTTCCTAATGGCAAATGGTATATAATGTTGGCTTGAATTGTAACTATACTATCTGCAACTTGATTCTAGTATTACATTCGATCCCTCTTCAAAACAATGGTTGCTATCACTTAAAAATAAATTAAATGTAACTGGATTAGCTTTGTTGGCCATGCGCTGAAATTTGGAAACTTACCATGGGTTTAAATATCTAATAGGTGGCAAGTAACACTTTCTTATATTTAACCTTTTATGCCTTTTCTTTGCCCTCAGATAACTTTCTTTCCAGTGATATTTGCTCTGAAGCCAAGGAAACCTGTCATAACTGGTTTCGCAAAATTGGTTCCATCCGCGAGCTTCTTCCACGCATGTGAACTTCTCTCCTAGTTCTTATTGTGTAATGCAGCTTTCCCTTGAAGATTTTTCTACCAGTTTTCAGGCTTTGATACACGGGATGGCTTGTGAAACATTTGATTTCGTCAAAAAAATGAGCTGCTTGTGTAAATCTATCAGAATGAAAATGTATTGACTTTCGATCGTAACTATAAATGAAATGTATGGAGATAAACATTACTTTAGAACCTAGTCATTCTATTCTATTGACACTTGGTACATAAGTTAAATGAGTTTCAATTGTGCAATCTGTCTAAATAGTTTGTTCTGGAGAATGACTGTATAAGTTATAGAGGTTTGAGGCAGTTCTTATGAAACTAAGTAGTAGTGGACTGAGGGTGTTGCTTTATATGTTAAAATGAGGTCTCTCATTAGCAGTAAATTGAATATGGTTAGATGCCTAAAACAATTTATACTTGGAAAGGGAACGACCAATGATTTGGTTGGTGTGACATGAATTTAACTTACTTGCTGTGTTTGCCTGTTTGGGATTCAAAACATGATCTCATCATGTAAAGGTCTTCTAATTAAAGCAAAGCAACTGTCAGCATTGAACTGCTGGATATGTACTAAACTTTGAACAGCACATATTCCTTAATCTCTTTGTTAGCTTCTTCACATGTTCCTTAGAAAGCACTCGTATATGCAGCATACTCGGTTATCAGTTTTTTATTTTTAGAAACAAGTCTGATTTGGTACTCCACTTACTGCCCCTTCAGTTATCTGGAGTTGGCAATACTGCACTGTTGGCGTTTCCTGCATGACCAACCATGTCAGAATCTTGAACGGCTGGTCATGATGATGAGGGGGGTAGCGGATCCTCTGGCATCTGCATATTGTCGTCTATATATGGCTCGCTGTGCTCAGAAGTTGCTCCCCATTGATAAAGGTACACTTTTATGTCATACATTCCCCAGCTGACTCTTGCTTTCGGTAAATAGTCATTACAGTTTATCAGTTGTCAAATTTTCACCATTCTCCTGAGCGCTATGCATACACATAGATACTTAGGTTCGTCCTAAGCAAAGAAGATAAATGCTGCATCTGGATCCAGTGTTTCGCATGATGCAATGCTTTGATTTATGGGATCATAATAGGATTGTAATTTTAGTTTTTTGTTTCTGCGTCGAAGAACTGGTACTTTCTGATCAGCAAGAAGTCAAAATTTAAATGATGTTTCTGGCAAAACCAAGGAGTTATTATGAGAAATAAGATATATAGTAATTGTGAAAAGTGTCAAGAATTTCCTCAGCTTTATAACATCCAAAAGAACATTAGATTGAAAGAAGAAAAGAGGTATGTCTCTTCAAGCCCCTTAAGTTTTCAGTAAAAAGTTCTATATATAGATTTTTATTTTGGATCGATGATATATTGCATTATTAGATATTCAACAGACGATGGCATTTCTCTGCCCTTTCAATCTTTCTACCGATGCTTCCTGATTAATATTCCTTCTTGCACTTCATGTGTCTCTATTTGTAATTGTAATGTTGATTTTCCTTTATTTCGGCCGAATTTTTGCTAGGATACCTCATCACTTGTATTAACGACATCAAGCCTGTATTGACGCGTATTATTTTGGAAAAAGAACCAACACCTAATTCTTTGGAAAACAAGAAGCTGGTCATCAGCCTGGTGGAACCTACCGTTGAGTGGATTACGAGATGCATTCTTAAGGATGCTTATCAGGTCAGTAGTGTATTTCAGGATATCTATTTATCATGTTTCGTTTTTTATTATCATGTTTGAGGTTGTTAGTGTATAAGTTAAAGTTCTGCTTCATCTTTGGATGTCTTACATAGTGTGAATTATTTGTACAAAAACCATTTTGAAGTCCCCTGCTTTAAATTGCCATGAAATGCATCTTGTTCATGGGTTATGCATTCTTTTAGAGACTTGGAGGATCGTATCCAGATCATGCTATTCCGAAGCAAGATTTCTGTAATTTTTCATCTCTCTAATGCAGAAAGTGGGCATGAACTATTATTTTTCAGGCAATGTTAATACATAGGCTTTAAATGACTGTCTCTTTACTAACACTTATACTATATTTAGGAGAGGCAAGCTTATAATATTCTCAAGGAGCTTGGGGTAGAAAGGGACATAAGGGCGATGTCTGGTAATGTCCCCTGTACCTCAATTGTGCTTCATTATATCCTCAAGGAACTTCCTGCAGAGATCGTTTGCTCCCATGCAGTAGAGATTATGCAACTTATCGAGTCCAACAAGGATATTTCATTTGATCAGGTAAGCGTCACGCTTCATGTAACTCGTGGTTATATATGTACTGATACTGGTAGGGGATGAAACCAATTAGATGTATGCTTCGTTTTAGTCAGTTTTTTTATTTTTCACTTTGCAGTATATGAACTACAGGTTGCTTGGTCTAAAGCTCTGCGAGAAGAGGCCTCCGATAGATTTTGTTGATGCAATACTGGGCAATGTATTTCAGGTATGCTGGCTTTTCCATTCTTTTCGATGTTATGTGGTGTTTTGGGTAAATAAACAATTTAAAAAGAGGAAATAAAGAAACAATAAATGTTGTTTTATATTTCATCCTTCTTTCGGAATTTTGACCGAGTCCCCAACCTTATTCTCTCCATTAGTAAAGTATTTATGATCAATTTAGTTTCAGTAACCTTTTCTGGTGTTCTGATGAGGAGTAGTTGCTGCTATTTTCTTAAAGATATATTAAGCTCGAGATTTGCCTAGGTATTGTCTCTTACTGTTGATTGTTGTGGTGACATTGACACATGTCCCTATGTTTGGTTGGTCTTGATCTTGCCTTTTTTCCCTTGTCAATATCGTATGCAGAAGTGATAAAATTTTATTTCATTTCTCCGTTGTTGGCTGGTGACATTTGATGCCTATTTTGAGGTTTACCAATAAAGGGTTTGGGCATCGTGAGTTATATGTACTTCTTGTGCTTGTACCAACAAATTATGCTATTTGTCATTTTCTTTCTCCGTCATGTGTTTTGGTACTCTGATTTCACTAAATAATCTCTTTTCTGGTGAAATTTCTTTTTGCACTCGTCTTCTTCCACATTTTCCCCTCGGAGGTAAATTTAGAAGTTAACTCAATCAAAGTTTAGAAAAGAACAATTTTCACCATCAAAATGTTCCTACCCTAAACGACTAGTTAACTCAATCAAAGTTCAGAAAAGAACAATTTTCACCATCAAAATGTTACCCTAAACGCTATTTTTCGCATAGAGACATTTCAACATTCAACCATACCATGACTCATGCTTTATAGTCCTCATCCAGTTTAGGTACATTAAGTTGTTCACTGAGTGGGTAATAAGGCCACCTGGAGACCATATGCTATAATTTCTGCACAGCAGTCTAAAGGGCTTCAATTATGGCAGTATGCAAATTGCAAATAAAAGTAACATGTCCTTTTTGCCACAGATTTATGACATAATACTGTTGGGTTCTCCCTCAACGTGCTTCCTCCATGTCCTTGCTTAAACAGTTCAATATTGAAATGATACGCCTTCATGTGAGGTGCCTAGGCTGGAGTATTCTCTAGTCTATGTAACTCTACAACAACAACAACAACAACCAAGCCTTTAGTCCCAAACAAGTTGGGGTAGTCTAGAAATGAAACCCATATCGTCAATGGGTTACGACAGGCTGTGCAGAAAAACTACACAGGCGGAGTTATTTATGTGACTCCTGATATAGAAATTGTTTTACTTTTTAGTAGCTCCATCTTAGTAACATGTAAGGTTTGCCACTTGTGAGCATCTACTAATGATTATTTCTAAACTTTTGTCTTTGGATGTTAGGAACATAATTGGATTGATCCGATGATATGAACATGTGATTCGTTTATTTTTATTGTTCTTCTGAAAATTATTTTGGTTGCTTTATTTATAGGTGTCAACTCTATTCGGTAGCCTTGATCAGTACTTGAAGGTTGTGGATGGTTACTTAGATCTTATATTTCAGTATCAGATGGTAATTATCAACTTCTCTGGATTCCAAAGCATCCTTTCTATTTTGAAGATTATGCCCTGCAAATTGGCCACTTTTTTCCATTACACTCAATATTTTGTTGAAAAACCCAACAGAAATATAACATCCATGCCTCTGTAAATTCCATGCAACAGAATTATCAAATCACCCTTCTTGGTTACATCCCAGTACTACCAAATCAACTAAACCCCATCCCTGCTTCTTCAAATTTGTCACTTTGTACCCCATTGCATTCAGAATTGTGTAACCTGACTTGTTGAGTTCAGCTTTGATGGCGTGTCCTCCCTAATTTTTTTTTTTTTATTTTTTTTCGAAATTGTTCCAGGATAATTTTTTAACCATTATCTTAGATGGTATCTCCACTCGAGCATCCAATCAGGTTGTTGTAGAAAGTGAACTGAGCAGTCTGCAGTCCATTTTTATAAAGCTTCTTGCTCATGTCAAGATATTGGAAGATGCTTTTGCTTTGGTAAGCTTCTTCTCGAGCTTAACATGAGCTATTTAAAATGCTTGTATCTAATATCTTGGTTCTGCATCCATTTTCTTCAAGCTCTTATTGTATGATTGTATGAATTATCTTTCAACTGCGTCACAATCATTTCCAGTTTGATTTAATATTACGTGTTTCAATACGAAACTATGTTAACAATCCTGAGCAGATGCTAGCAGAAGATGTGTTGCTAGTCCCTGATTAGATCAATAGATCTATTTGAGTTATGAGGTGCTGTTTTTATGACAAGACTTGGATATATATTCATGCAATAATTTGATATCGGTTATAATGATTATCATGTAGAATCACTTTGTTGAGATCGTAGATGTTGTGATGTATGGGGGCGCAAGAGATACTGTCCTGATGCATATCCTTGATAAAGCAATAAAGTAAGTTGATGCTACTATATGTCACTTTTAAACTTTGGTCTTTTACATGGGTTTCTCAGTCTTCCATAAAGCTAATAATCGCTGAAATAACCTTTGACAAAATGATGGAAATGATTTCTTTTCAGTTAAATGGTAGTTAATAAACAAAATTCTGAAAGTAAAAGCTGTTGGCCATTGAGTTGTTTTCCTGCCATTTCTCTGAAAATTGAATCCTCTGCAGACCATTTGCGTCTACATAATTTATCTGGGTGACAGAAAAGGTTTCTCTTAAATTTGATCATGACCTGTTCGACTGGAGTGGTTAACTGGTAATCTTTAAGTTTAATTTAATAATTAAAATTTTGAAAGCTGTTGGAAGTATGTAGTCGCATGCTATATGCTTAAAGTAAGATTTTCAAACCAAATGTTTAAGCCCTATTTGTTCCAGTTTTCCTTAGCGAGTGAAAGTGTTTCATTTCCAATATCTATTCCTGATTCTATTGGGCAGGAGCGGTAATGTTCATGATCCAACAACCATACGGATTCTTTTTGAATTTTCTCAGGCTCTTCACCATGGTTTAGATTTTGCAAACATCAAAAACGATGAGCATCAACAGTCAGCTCGTCTTATTTCTCGTTTTATTCAGATGGTAATGTTCTTCTAAGGTTATGAATCTCTGTTCAGATTGTGAGTTTTTGTGACTATTATTTAGCATGACATGACAGTTTACAATAAGTGGGTACAAACACTTGCTATTGTTTAGGTTGACTTTGGGACAGAGTTGGAACGTCATTTAGAATTTTTAGTTGAATGCCGTGGAGCTTTTGGTAGGCTTAATGAGCTTAAGGTATGTCTTAACTGAACTTCTCGTCCTCATCTTATTTAATTCGACAGTGATTGATTTTTTGATGATATTCACTGACAGGAATCTTTGGTCCACGCAAGCAATAATTTAGCTATAAAAGCCGTCAAAGGTTCAAACAAACTTGTCAGTTTCATCAAGTCCTGCGTTTCATTTAGTGAAGTTACGATACCGTCAGTGTCAGCTAGCGTCAGACAGATAAATCTCTATCTTGAGACAGCAGAGGTGACATTTTCATCTTCTTCGAATTTAGTCTGTCAAAACTTTAAAGAATCATTACTAATATGTCTAATATCCTGTTTCCAAAATCTCAGGTTGCTCTGATAGGTGGCTTGTTTTCTCATACAGATGGACTTATTGATTCGGCAATCAGTTGTTTCCAAGATTTAGACCTAACGAATGGTTAGACTCCTTAAACCGTCGAGTAATATAATCTTTAATTAGTTGCTTGCCACTTGCTAACTGTGGAGTTAGTTGTTCCTTTTGGATGAACATTAGTAAAAAACTAAACACTGAAAAGTAAAAACTTCTAATTTGCTATTTGTATAGTATTTTGTAGAATTAAAAATTAATGTTGTTCCCTTCAGATAGTATGGACTTCACTGACATGTTTTCCTCGTAACTTTTATTTTGCAATGCCACTCTTGAAGATTATATCTATATTACTCTTTGCTTATAATGTTCTAGACATGGACCAAACTTACTGACGCGCTTGGTTTATATGCTTGTGTAGGGTCGTCGACTGAAATAGATGGGACTCTGTCCGTACTACAGAAACTATGCAGCCTCTTGGTCATAGTTCCAGGTATATCCAAGGATAAGTTTTACCTTTCCATCTTTTTTTGTTGAAACCATAGAAGTGAAACAGCAAACATTTGAGAATACTGTCTACTTTTGGACATCAATAACTCATGTTTATGCTGTGTTTTCATTTGAAGGAGATACTGAACAGGGAGTTGCTTACCATCCTAGAAGCATACTATCGCTAATAAACTCAAAACAGTGGTAATCCTTTCGAGCAACCACTGCCTCTAAACTGTCTATTTATCTTTTGCCACTTCTGTAAATTGTGTCACGTTCGTGCAGGATAACACCAAAATTGAGGATGAGAGCGTTCTGTGCCATTGTTTCGTTATCTGCAACACTAGTTCAAAATAAGCTCCCTTACCATGTGAACAATAAAGAGGTGTGTTTTGTCTTTTCAACAAACATCTTGCGCTTCCCTTTCTTGATCTTTTCTACTCTTCACATCATCTTATTTTGAATTTCAAGATCATGAGCAATGACATACTATATTTTGGAGATCCGGGTTATTACCAAGAATTTATATCCGTTTCAGCCTCAGTTGTTAAAAACATAATCAATGATGTCAAACAAGAACAACACCGAGTAAGTCAATAAAATTGCCTTCGTAGGGATCATACATGTCATATTTGGTAGATTTTGAGTTTTTTTTTTTAACCCATTACCGTTATCCTAGGTTACTCGAGGAAGTATGGCGCTGGAAATTTGCAACTGTATCTTAACATGTTATAAGGTAAGGTCCATACCATCTCCAGATATTATGAATTTTATTACCATTAATATTCCATCAGACATGCGGTAATTTGAAAGTCGCGGATTATCTTTTGGTTTTGATAGGCAAGTGATGAAATATCACAAATCTGCACCCAACTGATTGAGATTGCTACGTCATGCCTGAATGCAAATGATAATTATCTACGATCGACAGTGAACTTAATGCGTAAAAGCCTAAGTAGCTCAACCAGTTCACTCATGATAACTGTTTAAGAGACAGCGGTTTGCTAATTAAAGGCAAGCTTCAAGATTAAAAGAAGATTTGTATATTAAAGGGAACCACTGCATGTTACAAAGGTGTGATTAATTGCAATTGAAATTATTGAATGTTGTATACTAGGTTTGTAATTCTTTATTTGTTTTTCATCTTAGTGGGCTATCTGTTATGGCCAATGGGTTGATGAACCTAGAGAAGATAGAATCAGAAAAAGATACCGAGTTTGTGTAGTTACCAGTTTAATGTAAACTTCATTTCATGATTCTCTCTTGCTCTTTTTTTCTTTCTTTCAATGTTGATTTGTTAACAATTCAGCATCTTCCTTGCTTTTGACCAGTCTGGAAAACAAAGTAAACAGCTCTTCTTTTTGGTATCTTCTCTTTCGACAAGAAAACATTCTTTCATTTGAGTTTAGACAAAAGAATAGAGGACATCAACATAACTCCACTTTGTTCCATTCTTTTCTTCAACATATAGGAAGGAATAATCCTAGAATAGGTAACAACTGAAGTCTTTATAGTATACGCAACTATTACTAAGATTATACAGAAAGGGAAAAGAAAAATTGAAACGAAAAGTGGCAAGCCTGGTTTTCACCGTTTCTATCAAAAAATCCTATTCTCATTGCTCTGAACTCCACACATAACTGGGGCCGTTGCTCTCAACTTTTTTATGTACCATATTCCAGCTCCAATCCCTATAGCTCCGGCAAATGAAAGCCCGGTAGCTGTCCCTGCAAAATTGCAAAATTTGTATCACTGAAAAGGACTGAATGACTCTCCATTTGCCCAAAGTACAAGATTCCTTGCAGTTCTTAAAACAAAATAGGTTTGTCCAACGCTTACCTGCAATGACTTTGATACTTCTATGGTGCTGAGAGTCTTGATTATCTACACAAGAAAGTTACACTTCATTAGGAAATTGTGGATGCATGACATTGTAATTACCTGCAAAGGGAGAAAACTAGTCACCTGTACAGTAAGTTGTTACATTTCCTTTCTCGCACAAACAAGTAAAACTTTGAGATCCAGTATCAAAACCACATGTTCCCCCTCCCTTTGAGTAATCTTGGCACTGAAGACAACTTGTTGTGATCGGGATATCATAATTTAACCGAATTCCGTATTCTGGTACCTGATCATAAGGTTGAATTGCACCGACATCTCTCCAGTATATGCTAGTATATGATGTGCAGTACTGCAACATCAACCTGTTATACAAAAACAGCAGTAACATTGGCATCCATCACAAAATTTATCATGAAAATGTGCACAGCAATAGAGATGTAGGTACCTCAGAGATTCAGTAGCTTTAGGATAGTAAGAACAACAAGGAATTCTCCCACCCAAACCGAATGGGCAGTCGGGTAAATGTCGGCAAAGGTAACTAGCACTGTCACAAGACGAATCACATTTATCTGGGAACCGCTCGCAAAAACTTGGTTTTGGTGAAACAATTACCTTTTCTTCACTGCAGTTGAAGAACAGATAGTTGTTTTGAGTAGAAAGAGTTAAATGCGTGCTTGTATCAAGACTAAAAGGTCTAGTAGGCCGGAAACTGTGGCCATCGTTACATGTCCACATGAAAGGATCAGAAACTAGTATGTGAGAATCAGAATAACTTATATTAACAACTGGGTATCTGCCAGAGGGAGTTCTTAACTCGAGTTTTCCTGAATCAGAACATGAAAAAATGTGTCTGAAATACGGACTTCCACATCCAGCATCAATACTGAATGGGTACTCGATTGCTATATCACCACAAGAAGTCCTGCACAAAGATGATTGAGAAGAAATGAAACTAGGGAAAGCTATAGTAAGAATAAGAAATAATGTGACAAAAGAAGTATTTGATATGGATTTGGTGGTAAAGAGTGAAGCCATTGGAGCATTTAGTCAGGTCTCATGAAGAGAATTTGTGACTACATATGTATATGGGTTAAAAGAGAATATAGAAATAGAATAATCAGTAATGTTCAGATTGTGGCCAAAGTGAAGTGAAGACAGTAGAGAGAGTCACAGACACAAAAGTGGGAATCTATACTAGTTTTGGTTTTCTCTCTTTTGCTTTTGTT
>JAJJMA010262798.1:0-10984 GCA_023529015.1 Papaver nudicaule | reverse complement strand
GAGAAGGTGGGAGGAAAGGAGCCCGTGAAAGAGACCAATCTAATGGGTATCATGCCCTTTCTCCCGGACATGGAATGGTTGATCAGAGAATAACCAAACCAAAAAAATAATCTAAAAACCCAAAATCAGGTAAATCAAAACTAAATAATCAAAGACAAACTCACCATCATTAGTGTTGCTGATTCGAAACAATCAGAAGAATCGCGAGATAAAAACCTAACTTGAGTTTCTGGAAGGGAAGAGAATTCAGAAAATTCTAATTTACTGTGAAAAGACAAAAATAGACCATGAGGGGCAGACCAACCAGGGGCCGGGTTTAATGTGGGTAAACTATTTTTTATACGGAGTTAGTTCAAGATACACTTGACAAATATTAATTAGTCCAAATTTGAGTTTGGTAAAGTGGGTGAACGTCACTAACGTGAGTGATATTTTAAAAAAGTGTAAACATGGTGTAAGTGTTTTTAAACCAATCATAAGAGGCCAAGTGTCCCCCGTAGAATGCCTGCACCATAGAACCCCTCTCTCGACCAATAAGAAGTTGTGGTATTGTTACCGTGCGATGTGGGAGCTTTTATCACTTAGGCTTTTAAATCTTTAGATATGTATCAAGTTCTTTTATTTTCTATCTACTCGTCATCTTGTTAGCTAAGTCAAGTATCAAACACAAGAATGTGAACGCATACCTATAAGTAGATGAGCAACGTTAGGAGGTAACATGTAACCAAATCCACTAACCACCTCCTTCAAATTAGAAGTGTCACTCCTACAAGTTTTGTAGATTAAGTCCATGAGTTTTCAACAACAATCTAATTTCTCCAACAAATGCTCTTTGTTTTTAAGCTTCAACTTATGACCTTGCTAGGCCTTCAATGAGAGCATGAGTGGCAGCGCCATGATTGAAGGTTAAGCAGGGAACCAAAAATCGTCACATGATGTAAAATGAATTAAAAAAACAAATCTAAGGCATGTCGATGCTAGTTGAGATGTCTCAATTTACCTTCACTTGACTCCGCCCCGCCCCTGGAGATGGTCACTCCTAAATTATATCCAACATATTTAGCATTATCTTCAATGTTTCAACCACTAAAGGTGGAAGAAACCGTAGATATTTAGCAGGCGATCGACCTACACCATAACACCCAAAATAGCTTACAAAAGACTCTTGGAGAGCTGTATAAGATTACAAACATTCACAACAACAACTATATATGTTTTTTTCAAACAAGGTTAGGTAAAATGTCCTAATCCGATCTAATATTTTTCAATGAGGAAATTGATCATATGGACCTGGCCGCTTGCGGCCAGGTCCTACCGGACATCAAAACTTCAAACTTTATTAAAAGGACAAGATGACACGTCACTTATTTAAGACATTTGTGCCCCCATTTTTTTTTCTATACACAGTTTCTTCTTCTTCCTCTTTCTCCTTCGACTAATAGCTTCTTCCCCATCTCCACCAAAACACTACCACCGCCATTAACATCAATATCACCACCACAAAACCAGCACCATCATTGATTAATCCACCACCACCACCATTAAAACACCGTCATCGATTATGCACCACCACCGCCGACAACTAAACCACCAACAAATAAAGACATCATCAACAACGACACCAACGACACCATCGAAGCAGCATCAACACCACCACCACAAAAAATCAGCGAGATATCTCTTCCTCCTCCATCTCCAACACCGTCATCTCTTCCTCCGCCATCTCCAACATCGTGATATCTCTTCCTCCACCACCACCACCGTCATCATTTCCTCCCGATTGAAATTGTCAATCACCATTACCAACACCAGCGATATATGTTCAATAAAAAGGTAGGAGTATTCGATCAATTGCTTGATTTGTTAATTGTTTTGCCCTAGATTTTAATTTTGGGTTTGAAATTGATTTTACCCCTAATTTTAACATTGGCACCACTTGTACCTGGGTATTATCAGTGTTGACCGCAATTGTACCTGAAATTGTTTGCCCTAGATTAACTTTTGGTTGGAAATTGATTTTAACCATAATTCTAGCATCGGTACCACTTGTACCTGGGTATTATCAGTGTTTACAACACCTGTACCTGAGTTATATCAGTGTTGTTTCTTTTGATGGATTCTTCTTGCTTTGCCAATGATGTAACCAATGATGTAACCACTGATACCTGGGTACTATCAGTGTTGACACCACTTGTACCTGGGTTGTATCAGTGTTTTATGATGTTTTTTTGCTTCTTCTTCTTTATCAATGATGTAACCACTGGTACCTGAGTATTATCAGTGTAGTTGGTGGTGGATGGTGTTGGTGGTGGTCGGAAGTTATAGTTGGTAACGGTGAGTGGTGGTGGTGCTGGTTGGAAATGATGGTGGTAGTGGTGGTCGAAAATAGAGTGGTGGTGGTGGTCGGAAGTTATAGTTGGTAACGGTGGATGACGGCGGTGGTGGTGGTGCTAGTTGAAAATGAGGTGGTGATGGTCGTTTGTAATGGTAGATAGTGGTAGTGGTGAGTTATTGGTTGGAAATGGAATGATGATGATGGTCGGAAGTTATAGTTGGTAACGGAGGTGGCGGCGGTGGTGGTTGGAAATGGTGGTGGTAGTGGTGGTCGGAAATGGAGTGGTGGTGGTCGTCGGAAGTTATAGTTGGTAACGGTGGATGACGGCGGTGGTGGTGGTACTAGTTGAAAATGAGGTGGTGATGGTCGTTTGTAATATATTGTAATGGTAGATGGTGGTGGTGGCGAGTTATTGGTTGGAAATGGAGTGATGGTGGTGGTCGGAAGTTATAGTTGATAACGGGGTGGCGGCGGTGGTGGTGGTGCTGGTTGGAAATGAGGTGGTGATGGTCGTTTGCTATTATTTGTAATGGTAGATGGTGGTGGTGGTGAGGTATTGGTTTAAGGGCATTCTAGGTAAATCATTATATATAAAGCTGACTGTACATGTCTTTTAAAATAATAATGTAAAGCATCTTTTTAGAATATGTCTACGTACAAAGTATCTTTTTATTTGATGTCTTTAAAACAATATCTAACTTTGGATGTCTTATAGATAAAGATATAGACAAAATTGGTCCTTTGGACCAATTTTGTGATTTTTCAATGAAGTTAATCATGCACTTCTTGGGAGGTTCGTTCAAGGACCATTTCAATAATCATCCATGATTGCGAAGTCCCTGGTCATCCAAAGTGAGCTTCTTCGTGCAAGCCGGCATTTGACGCACGAGCCACTATACTCATCACTACTCATGTTGTCGACTACTTCACTAAACACATCAAACTGATGTTTAAACTTTGAGTCCACATCACTGTACGACACTGGTAACATCACTGAACAACATCAGCGATCTAAATTCGAAACTCATCATACTAAATTTTTTTATCAGTACGAAATATTCTCTGACCTTCGCCGAGACGGCAAGGAAATCATACGTTTTTTTGGCCTTAATTATTGTTTGACTACTCGAAGACTTGTATTAGAAGACGTGATACCAACACATAAACCGTATAGGAAGCCATCCGTATCTTTGCTTTTAGTTCACCTCTCTACATCATACCATTCATACCTGTAAGTATGATTTTCCGATCAAGATACCAAATCTACAATCAATCATTCTTATACACCATACCAAATCTAAATCAATTCTTATTTTATTTTATTTTTTTCGGTGCTGCTATTTGACACTCAATTCATCACTCTGTCTAGCACTCACACCATCCAGACCCTTCATCTGGGATGTGTGGAACCCGTTCTTGGGTGATATGGGTCCTGGCTGAATGTGATGTACCAGTACTTTAGCGACATGTGTCTCTGAGTGCTAAAGAGAGTGCCAAAAAGAGTGTTGAATAGCATTTTCGTATTTTTTTTTGAAGCATAATCCGTTCATAATTGATCGACAAAAAATCGTCGGTACAGATGAAAACTCAGTCATGTCAACTCAACACATTATTGGATAAGATACAAAATTCATGGGACCCACATTCTTAGTAGGTCCCACATTAGTCCATAATTTAATTTATTTAATTAATTACCTTTAATTAAAGAAAAACAAATAGTATTAAGGAAATTTTCGAATCCAAGAAGACGAAAAATCAAAGTTTGGTAAACCGCCCTCTCTGATCGAATCAAAATCACCCAAAACCAAAACCCTAAATTCCCAAATTCAATCCCGTGTAATTCTGGGTATTCGAAGGATTCAATCAAGAAAAATGGGGAGGGGGGGAAATCAAATTCCTTCCTCTGACATAGAAAACAAGATTACAATTCCTCCTTCTTCACAGCAATCAAGAAATGATAACACGATACATCCAGTTTCAATGGATACACCAACAGCAACTAATACACCATCGAATCATAATCAGCATATGGTGTTTAGTAAACCATTTAAGAGTTGGTTTCCATGGTTAATCCCAAGCTTTGTTGTGATTAATGTGGTTTTGTTTCTGATTACTATGTCTATTAACAATTGCCCTAAGAATTCTACTTCGTGTATTGGGGGTTTTCTGGGAAGGTTTTCTTTTCAACCGTTTAAAGAGAATCCTCTTCTTGGTCCTAGTGCTAATTCGTAAGTTCTTCATTTTTTTTTGTACTTGTTCATTTTGTTGTTTTTATTTGGAGTAGCTTCATGTTTTTAAGACTCTATGTTGGGGTTAATTGAAGTGATTTCATGCTTAACACTGAATTTTGGGGTCAAATTGAGTAGTTTTGGGGGAATCTGGGTTTCTGATTGCAGGGTGTGGGACCCACTGGATTTTCGCATAGGGTTGTGTCTGAATTGGTGTTTGTGAGTTCTAAGAATTTGTGTTGTTGTTAAGTTATGTTTGTATAAGTTGGAGAAATCCATTGTTCGTAAGCCACTGTTGGTATGAGGTCTTTGCATTCTTCATTTCTTATAACCCATATTCATTTTGATGAAGTAGTTTCATGTTTAGGAGTCTCAATTTCAGGGTTAAATCAATTGCTTGTATGTGTAAATGTGATTAGTATCATGTTCAAGGCTGAATTGTTGGGTTAAATGAAGTGGTTTCATGCTTGAGGGTCTTAATTGTGGTATTTTTGGGGTTAAATCTAGTAGTTTATGTTCAAGAGACTGAATTTGGAGGAGTTTGAGTATCTGATTGTAGGGTGTTGGGCCCACTGGATTTTTTCGCTTAGGATCTCGTCCTTTGAATGTATGTATTTGTGTCTGAATTGGTGTTTGTCTTTATGACTGAGTTTTAAGAATTTGTTTTGTTGTTGAGTAATTCAGAGATTTTTCATGTTTTAAGACTTTATTTTGGGGTTAAATGAAGTAATTCCATGCTTAACACTGAATTTGGGTGGTGAAGTTGAGTAGTTTTGTGTTTGAGAGGCTCAATCTGGGGTTAAGTTGAGTAGTTTTGTGTTTAAGAGACTCAATTCTGGGGGAATCTGAGTTTCTGATTGTAGGGTGTGGGACCCACTGGATGTCGTGCTTCGAATGTATGTAGTTGTGTCTGAATTGGTGTTTGTCTACATGTTTGAGTCAGTTTGAGTAATTCATTGGTCATGAGTAATCCATTGGAGGGTCTTTGCATTTCTGTCGAATGGGGTGTGTTACAGTGAATGTTTTTTGGGATGGGGAGTGTTGTTGAGTTAGATAGTATTACAGTAATGAGGAGTGATTGATGTATGCGTTGATATTTTTTGCAGGTTAGATAAGATGGGTGCGCTTGAAGTGAATAAAGTGGTACATGGGGGTGAAGGATGGAGGCTTTTTACTTGCATGTGGTTACATGCTGGGGTTTTCCATATACTGGCGAACATGTTGAGTCTCTTGTTTATTGGGATTCGGCTTGAGCAAGAATTTGGATTTGGTGTGTATTTTTGGGTAGTTAAATTGCTGTTGTTGGATGGTCGTCTTAAATGATTCTTTGCTGCTGATGTTTGAAGTCTTACTTGTTCGTTTATTTTGTTTTGTATAGTGAGAATTGGTTTGTTGTACATCATTGCTGGCATGGGAGGGAGTTTGTTGTCTGCTTTGTTTATCCAATCGAGTATTTCCGTTGGGGCATCTGGTGCTCTCTTTGGATTATTAGGAGGGATGCTCTCTGAACTCATTACAAACTGGACAATTTATGCAAATAAGGTATTTATTGTTACAATGAGCTAAAAATACTATCTGTTAGAGGTTACTTACTTGGCCCTAGTTTCTGATGATTTTACTTTTTATGTTCAGTTTGCAGCATTGCTTACCCTTGTGCTTATCATAGCCATCAAT
This sequence comes from Papaver nudicaule, assembly GCA_023529015.1. Lineage (NCBI taxonomy): Eukaryota > Viridiplantae > Streptophyta > Magnoliopsida > Ranunculales > Papaveraceae > Papaver > Papaver nudicaule. The sequence goes on along the minus strand of JAJJMA010262798.1, from coordinate 4,747 downwards.
TTAGCAGTGGGAATTCTTCCACACGTGGACAACTTTGCACATATTGGAGGATTTGTTTCTGGATTTCTTGTTGGATTTGTATTTCTTATGCGACCTCAATTTGGATGGGTGAACCAAAGGAATGTTCCTCCAAGAATCGCTGCGGCTTCTTCTGCTAAAACTAAACACAAGACATATCAGTATGTTTTATGGGTCACTGCCTTAATCCTCCTAATAATTGGGTAAGCTCTTTGAAGAAATTCACTGCCATTGCATGACCTCTTTGTTAACAAGAAACCTTGGTTATTAGCTTTAATCGTGTTTTGCAAATAACCTTAACCAATTATGACCACATCACTCTCATCTGAATTAATAATGGTTCTGTTCATTTGAACAGGTTCACTGTTGGCCTGGTTTTGCTGTTTCGAGGGTTTGATGCTAATAAACACTGTTCTTGGTGTCATTACATGAGCTGCATCCCTACTAAAAGATGGAGCTGCAACAATGACCCAGTGACCTGCATGGTAATTATTCTGCAAAGAAAAAAAAAAACTCTCTAATATACCACATACTGATTTTTATTTCACGTTTTCTCTACATCTACATACGAAAGTAAGACCATTTAGGTGGCAATAGGAACAAAAACCATTTTGTTGTTTCTATTGGTGTACACTGGCAGGCCACCAGAGATTAACAAATAAACCTGGTACCATCTGTAAGTACTTAAATCGCCTGGCTTAGTTGGAGGAAAATAGTAACCCTGTTAGTTGCCAGTAAATGGAAAGCCTTTCGTTTTTGCGTCTCATCATCCTAAAGAATAATTTTATCACATTCATCTACCCAGGCTCACTGTCATTTTCTGACATGGGAAACATCATATCATTATTATTATAATCCCCTGTAGATGTTCGATCCTAACCATATGAGTGACCAGTGGTACATTTATTTAGTACTTTTGGTAGTGATCCTGATTGTATTACTTCTGTATATGAATGAGCATGGTTGTTGACTGAATTTATTGTTGCTGCAGTCATCCCAGACATTGAACCAACTGAACTTGACATGCTCATCCAATGGGAAAACCAACACGTACCAAATGTCAAATGCAACCGATAATCAGATCAGACAGCTATGCACTCAGTTATGCGGTTGATGGTACAAAATCTACAATCTACCATACAGGGAAAACCGATAGTTCACTATATCGAGATATCATATATATGTAGAATTAGAAGATGATTGAAGAAGAAGATGTTAGAAACTGCCATAAGCCTGCTGTTACGGGAATTAAAAGAGAAGAAAGGGTCCTCCTTATTCATTTTAGGCTAATGGGGTTATTGCTACATCTGTTCTTTATTCTTTGTGTAGAGATAACAATACATATATTACTTAGGCAACGAGTGTTAATTCGTTAAAGTTGTCAAACTTTTCAAACGGATTCGCTATGTGAACCTTGTATTGAGAGTGTTCTTCTGTAGTTTGTTAATAAATGATTCATTTTTTTTTCATCACTGGCTTTTAAGTTCATAGCTTTTACATGAACTTTTGCTCCTGAAATTGAATTCAGGAGTTGGGCCATGTTTGGACAGATGATACTGTTCAGGTTCCATGTTGAAGTGGTATGGTAAACTCCGGTGATGCTACATGTACTAGCTTTCTGTTTTTGCACCAGTTGAGCAACCATAATCGTTGAACCATCTAAAATGTGACCACACCACCAACAAATCACAAAACTGCTGCTCATAGATAAAATCCAATGTCTGTGATACGCATTATGCGTGCGTATCACAGACTACTGCTCATAATAAATCCATGCTATTGGATCGGCCGAAAGCATTTCTTTTAGTGACTTTTATACAAAACAAAAGACAATTCATGGATATTTGAGAAGTTTGTAGCCCACAACTCCAACCAAATCGATAATGGAATCAATCCCATCATCAGAGGCATTGGCATCTACTAAAATGTGACCACACCACCAACCAATCATTACTAGTCATATAAAATCCATGCCGGTGATACGCATTTGCAATATGCATGACCATAAAAAATTGTGTTTGAGATCCAAAACCTTAACAAGTTATTGATTGATTGTTCACTTATAAATTGATTCACTTAGCTCACTATGTTTATTATTCTAGTTCTAGAAAATGAATATTGTGATGGGGTTGAGAGGTAACCAGAAGATTGAAATGATGGAGGAAACTGAATAGTAGTAATTACAAAGGCGGTGCTTAATCCTTGATTAATATAACATGGAGAAAACATAACTATAATATTTTGCTGCTTCCGTGAAAGACCGCGTCCATCAATCCTATTCATAAGTATATTGGCTTGGAGCTTATCAAAATTAGAAATGTACAATAATCCAAAGGGTGAATTCTTTCTTATGAATAATAGAATCACAAGTCTATCAAAAAAATGTAATCGGATAACAATTAGTCTAATGATCCTTTTCTTTATTTTTAAAAAAAGACGAATCCACCATTTTCATCCTCTAAATTAGTGTTTTAAAAGTTTTAAGTGGGTGGCTGAAACTAGTGGATGTGGGAATTGAAAATATACTGAAAATATGCTTATTACGATTAAATTGTTATTGTGATATAAAAATTCTATATTTTTTATGTTTTCAATTATATATCTTAATATAATGTATACAATCATTAAATATTTCATCAAGGATTACCTTTTTCCTTCTACAAAAAATAAATAAAAATAAAAAAAAAAATAAAAAAAATATAGATAAGGTTGTTGACACGAGAGGATAAAACTAGGGGGATTTTGCACCTAAAATAAATAGTTAATTTGCATTACCTCTGATTAATTGAAAATAGGTAAAACCCTCCATAGTTAACTTCCCGTTCATTTCTCAGTTGGCTGACTCAGTTTTAGGGTACACATGGCGAAGATAAAACATATTTGACTGAACTACCTAAAATGCCCTCATATCTAGAACCTCTTTGCATTTCGCATTAAAACAAAATTCTCATTCACCGAAACAATGCTACTTGCCAAACTTTACTAAAAACCTCTTACAAAAAATTGGCTTTCACTGTGGGGGCAGAAAATACCTTCACCATGTGTTCACATCTCTGGAGAGTATCGAGATAAGAAGTTGTGAATGAGAAACACCGAGTGATATTTGATAGGATATAACATAAATTCAAATTGTATCATACCCTCGCCGATGGTGGACGCGTGTAAGGTGAAGATAATAAATCAACGAGCAGTAGCAATCGAGTAGTTGGACTTTAAATCAGAAGTCAGATTTGGCAGAACTTCAGGGTTACTTATTGACCGAGTTAAATCATCGCCAGCAATGATGATCCAAATAAGAAGTATTTCGCCGAACTAACTTTGGAGAGAGCCATGGCCTTGCCGAAGACATTCATCACTGAGTAGAGATAAAAGATGTCAGAACCTCGTTTGTGTCGAGTCTGTATTTGTTGTCGTATTAGCTGTAAACCACTATGTAACTCGTCTGTAAAAGGAAAATTTGACTACTGAAAGAAAGGTTGATTTAGGGGCCGGTAGAATTACTAGGGAGACCGGATAATGAGACAAAATAGGGGTGTCCAAAAACTTTTTCCAAAACCCCTTATCAAACATATTTTCTTAATTGCCAAACTAATCAATCAGATTAGTTTAACTAAACTAATATTTATTAGTTCTTAAACTATTCCAACACCGCCACCACCACCACCATCACCACCAGCACTACCGGCACCAGCGCTGCCACCACCACTACCACCAACATCAGTGCTGCCATCACCACCACCAAATTTCGTCTAGATTTTGTTCAACAAATCCAGCCGAAACCAAATTTCGTCTGGATTGTGTTCAACAAATCCAACCGAAACCAAATTTCGTGTACCTACCAAACTCAACTGAAAACCACTTCACAAATATGATTTTCGGCTGGGTTTTTCACTATTAACCCTATTTTCGGCTGGGTTGGTTGTGACACAATTGCTAACTTAGTTTTCGTCTCGAATATATGCATGCAATACTTAAGAAATACAGACGAAAATTCTGGAAACTTAAAAATTTCGGTTGGATTTCTAGGGTGTATTGTGTTTTCGTCTGGATTTATGTATTCTAGTCCAGCCGAAAGTGCTACCATTAGTTGTTTCGTCTGGATTTTTCCATACGAAAAATTCTGATCTTTCGATGAAGATGGAGAAAGAGGCGATGAAAAGATAATGAAACTGATTTTCAGTTTCTTTATTTAGTTTTTAGGTTTTTTTTAATGATTCAGGGTGATTTTGGTCTCATCCTTAGTTTAATAGGGTAATTTAGACTTTTCATTGTTTTTTGACACCTCTTATAACACACTCTAGGATAGTAATATATATCTTTATCCGGTCTCCCTAGTAATTCTACCGGCCCCTAATCAGCCTCTACTGAAAGAGGGGTTGAGCAATTTGTTACCTGAGATCCAGTGAGGGATTTGGCTGAAATAACCCTAGATCCTCTTGTTTTTAGTGGTGTGATTGAGAGAACCAAAGATCTTTGTTTGTAACCATAACCCTTGTTAGGGCATTGTCCGGTCAAACCCACTAGCGTTGGTATGTCAAGCTAGTTGTCAGTTTTAGGTGTCAAAATTCAATTCTTGATTTAGCCTACTAGAGTTTAGATTTCGGAAATGGGATATAGACAGAGTAGTAGAGACCTTGAAGACGAAGACTGTGAAGACAAAGAAGACATCAATTATTCTTCATCGACAAAAGGTTAGTAGGAGTTATGACTTTATGGATATTCTTCTATT
>JAJJMA010262788.1:0-10330 GCA_023529015.1 Papaver nudicaule | reverse complement strand
CCTCACCGCTTGAGTAACCGCTGGGTGATCGACACGTCTCCCTATCCCTATGTCGTGGTATAGGCTTGGGAGGCAACGACTTCAACACGCGTCCTTCATGCTCAGACCTAGCTAGTGTAGGTTCATCATAACCTTCAGTTCCCGTCATACCTCGTGATGGGGTAAAGCGCGTGAAAGATGGATTTCCTACTTCGCCTTCATTTTATATCGTTCCCCCAAGTCACGAGCATGTGACACGTGGCCGTCGATATTTTGGTATTAACAGTTTGCCGCTTTTCTTTCGATTATTACCAAGGGTAATTATGGAAGAAAACCCTTTGCTTTCTGCCGCCACTTTCCCATGTCTTTAAGATGTGGTCCCAACCTTAGATCGTGTGAGAGATTTCACCTTGATTCTTGCGTCAGCTACTAATCATTCCTCGAGGCTATAAGTACCAGAGAGAGAATCTGGGTTTTAACTTTTTCTTCCTTATTTCTTCTCTCTGTTTCTTCTGATTAAGAAGTATTCTCTGCTCCTTTTGTTGTCGGTTCTTCTTTCCCTTTTTATCCTGGTTCTTTTTCTTCGGTAGGTGTCGTCGATTGGTTCTTGTCTTCTCTTCCCTTGGTGGAGTTGCTGATTCCTTTCTTCAGGTAATTCTTCCTTCTTCTGTGATGTTATTAGGTCTTTTCCTTTGCATGACTTTTTTGGTTTCTGCTGCTTATTGATCTGCTTGGTTCATCTTCATCCATCATGCCGATTGCTTGTGCTTGCTGTTAGTTTGCTTTGTTCCTTGTGCATGACGGTTTTTTCTCATCTTCTTCATTTGTTCTTACTCTTCGTGTGTCCTTGTGTTGTCTTCTTAGATCCATGACGAGAAAGAAGTCAAAAAGTTCGAAGTCTAAGTCCGATACTTCGTCGCCGGATGCTTCGGTTGAGGTGGTTGATACCACTACTCCTTATTATGAGATATCAAGGCTTGTACCTTCGGATTCAGAAAGTTATCGTCACATTCCTCTTGAGGAGATTAAGAATACCTATTCTCTTGAGGGTTTCACGATAGAACACTACAGAGACACGGATGTTTTGACTGAGCACATGATTGCCAACTTTCCTTTTGATGAGAATACTCTTCTCACCACGGTAGACCAACTCGCTGCTGGATTAGTTGTTCCTTTGTTCAATCCTGACGATCTTTTCTACCTTGATGTACTGTCGCGTCGCCAAAATCCCCCGAAGAGATTTATTCGAGGATTCTTCCAGTATAGTGGAAATTTCCTTAGAATCCTTCATAAGTGCTGGCTTCGTAGCAAAGGTAAATCGCGGATAAGTTGTTATAATCCTTTTGACCTTCCTGTTAGTGATGATCCTTCGCTCTACACTCATGCTAATTTTAATGGCAAGTGGGGTGATGCCATTCAATCCTCAAATTTACTGTCGTGGGGTGTGGGTCCTCGTCGCCTTAGAAGTTCGGGAACCCCTTCATTTTTTCCTGATAGTGATGATGTGAACCGTACCACGATTCATGGTCGTGATGACGGTAAAATAAATGATTCGTCTTGACCATGACCGAAGGTGGATGCGTACTCCTCTGAAGGTCGTCGGCCTTTGGTTTGCTGGTTTTAAGATTGATGCCTTGGGGAATAGAGTACCGAGGTCTTTGTCCGAACTTCCTGAGGAGTATCGTAACTTCATTACTTAGTTGTTTAACAAGGAGTCTTCTACCGTACCTAGGAAAAGGAAGGCTAGAGCTAACAAAGGTGGCGTGTCTACTTCGGGGAAAGCAGAAGATTCTGCTTCGTTGTCAAAGTTATGGTTTTGATTTTGAATTTGTTTTTGTGTTTGTGGATGTTTTCCCAACGAAACCATAATTTGGACAACAATGTGTGTTATTGCAGCCGAAGGGACGCACTTTGAAGAAGAAGTTTGGTGAAGAGGATGAACAGAGTACTGGTGGTAGTCCTCCCACTGAAGGGTTAGATGGTGATTTTGCCGATGGTGATGATGATGATGAGAGTGCATCGTCCAGGCATTCATATGGCGAAGGTATGGGTGATGACGTTAGTTCTCGGAGGCGAAGAAATGATGGTAGTGTCGGGGGTAGTGGTGGTGCTGTTGTTGGTACTGGTTCAGGTAACGCCGATCAACCTATTGACCTGACCTCTGAGAATGAGAGGAAAAAGAGTAGAGTGGAAGGAAGCATGAGCAATCCTCTGCAACGTACTCCGTTGGCTACTTTGCTTGCTTCGTCTTCTGGCATGATGAGTACTCCGTTGACTGTTTTACCTGCTTCGGCTCCTGGCATGGTGGGTACTCCGTTATTTGGCCTTCCTCGTTTGTCTTGGGCTGATTCTACTCCTCGGGGCCCAGTTGGTGTTTCTCCGTTTCTGAGTGCTGGTACCTCCTCTGTTGTTCCTATTACTCCTTTTAGTGGTGCTTCAGGTACTTCCTCTTTGTTCAAGGTAGTTTCTCCTGCCCCTGCGGCTGCTTATTCTGCTGCCCCAGCGACTGCTTCTTCGGCTGGTAAGTCTCCGCTTTTCCTGGAATCAGATGAAGTACTATTTTCACGCTGCTTGAAACCTTCGTCGCATGTTTCTTCTATGAGTGCGCCGCTGGTGAATCCCGAGGAGAGGTTGCAGTTAGAAAAAACCTTGGAGTCTCAGATGGCGAAGATGCGAGATTGTTTTCTCGACCCTTCTCATCCCCTTGCTGTTGGACCACTACCCTCATTGGAGAAAGCTCAAGAAATAGTAAAGCAGTTCTCCGGTTCCCTTCTTGAGTTGAACTTGTATGCTGTGAGTTTCTTTCCTTGTTGGTGTTGACATGATACTTCTGCGTTCTTTTGGATTATATTTCACTGTTTTTTCTTTTCGCCCGTAGCTGTCCTTGTACGTGCGAAGTGCTGCCCAGTTCTTGGAGTTTTATCCTGCCTAGTGTGCTCAGCTCAAAGCTTATGCCACTCAGATTATTTCTGACCGCGATAATGCCGTTAAGAATCTCAACGAACTACGATATTCTCAGCAAGGCAGTACTTCATCTTCTAAGGTGATAGAGCTGGAGAAAAAACTTGTGGGAGTTTAAGTGCTGCCCTGGCTGACAAGGAAGACGCTCAGAAAGCTCGAACCTCGGTTGACGCCTCGTTGGCTCAAGAGATGCAAAGGCCTGCAGGTAAATTAGATCTTCTCTCTTTTTTGTTTATATTTCCCGTCTTGCTTCGGTCACAGAGAGGATAGAGGTTGGTCTAGGGAGGGAAACAGCGAAGAAACTTGAGATCAGGTTGAGGATGTGTTTTGGGTGTAAGAGTTTAAGATCTCCGTCGTGAAGTCGACTGGAAATCTCCAAGGCTAGAAACGTGTTTTGATTCTCAGGTATTTTCTCTGAGGCTCTGGTTGTTTCTGTTTTATGTGTTCTAGGTGTTCTGAACGTTCCTGCCTTGGAAGATAGAGGAAGCCTCTATTTATAGTTTGAACCCACCCTGATCTCTCGACAGATAAGGTGGAAGTCGTGGAAGAGTGGAGGAGTGGAGGACATGCGTTGGTTTCCGTAACTGCCTGAGTCGTGTAGAACATGCCCACTCGCGCCATCTTCTCGTAACTGTCCACTATCTCCATCAGTTTCTTTCAACTTCCGTAGACCGCCAGACCAATACCCCTAAAGTTATCCCCCCGTGTGATGTTTTGATATCTCGAGTGAGTGATACGTAGATATTGCGTAGTTGAGTTGAGTAGAGTAGGGTTGTACGACTAATTGTCGTGACCAACATGAGTGTAGTGCCTCCGGGACACGAGTATAGGAGTGTCCTTGGCTGTTGGCCAAGGCCATAAGTGTTTAACGCCATAGCCCATGAGGCTAAGGCCATGGTCTTTAGCCAAGGCCGACTAATTAAACGCGCTTTGGCGCTAGTTGTGGTGGTGCCATGGCTCATGGCGCCACGGCCTTGGCCTTTGGCCAAGGCCAGCTTGTTGTGGCGCCATGGATCATGGCGCCGCGGCCTTGGCCTTTGGCCAAGGCCAGCTTGTTGTGGCGCCATGGAGTATGGCGCCACGGCCTTGTCCTATGGCCAAGGCCAGCCTGTTTGCGGCTATTCTTCTCGTTACGGCCTTGGCCTTTGGCCAAGGCTAAGCAGGTTTGTGGCGTCTTACGCCATGGCCTTGGCCTCTTGGCCAAGGCTGATTTTTGTGAATCCATGGTGGCTCATGGTTTGTGGTGCCATGCTATGTGGCGTTTATGGTTTTGGCCTCTGGCCAAGGTCGACTTTGGGGCAGCCTGTGCCTTAGCCGTGGTGTGAGTGCTTATGCTACAACACACTTGGGGTCATGGCGTGTTTCCATGGTATGCCAGACCATCCTGAACTTGGGATTAAGTCCGCTTAGGCCTGCTTAGGCTGATGTGTGCTTCTCAGAGAGCTCTGGACCGGCCTGGAGCTTCAATATTCCCGAGGTTTGCACCAAGACTCGTATGCTGAGCCGTATTAAGAGGAAATCCATGAGGATACGTCTCTGTTGATTCTTCACCGTGTACCATTAAGCGACCTGGCTCTGAGCAGATCGATGGGTTTAATATGCTGGTGAGATTATTAGTACTGCTCCATGATATTACCCTCCCCGCCGGAGTCATAAGAGAGAGCTCATAGAGAGTTTAGCTCACGGAATGGGTTGCACTCTGAGCTATAGAGATGAGCCTGAATAGGCGATTGCCCTTAATAAGACATGGTTTCGAGAGTGTTTTGACAATCTTGTCCCTCTCTCATTTTTCACCATCTACAGAAAGTCCCCTGGTTAGTGTGGAACAGAAATGTTTCATGCTAAGCACTCAGATGGTGATGACAATTGTCTGAGGTTTTCCATCTAATACTAGCACAGGGTCTCATGGTATGGATTAAAAGTAAATTCATATGTAAGTGCGCATATGTTGCTAAAACAGGGTTTTCGGTTAACGGGACAATGGTGTTCCCGAGGTTCGGGGCATTCCGGGTGCAGCCCCTGCAGTTTTGGCAGGTCTGTCCTCTAGTCGACGGTGCTCGGCTCGACTCGGCTGAGGACTCTCTAGGGTTTCTAAACCCATATAGAGGCGATTACCGGTTTCTTGGCGTAAGTTCCTCCTTCCTCCCAGGGAATTTCTGAGATAATCTCGTTCGGGTCCGTTGATAGACTCTGACCGAAACTTTGAACATAGCGCCCTCCATCTTCATCTGCCGTGCGTTTTAGTCACGCTTCGTGTGCGACGCATCCGATTTCTAGGGTTTCACCCGTGTGTGTATATATATAGATGAGTGAGACGACGTTATAATCTTCATCTTCTCGTACTGGCTCTTCTGTGGTGAGTGTTTCTCAAGATCCATGGCTGGTGATGACTCTGGTTCGTCCTCGCAAAAGAGAGCCTACGCTAGAAGACGAGTAGCTGAGATCATGGCTGACGAGAGCGTTTCTGGTTCGTCCTCGCAGAGAGGAGCTTATGTGAAGCAGAGGACGTGGATCCCGAGTCCGGTGAGTATCTTTCCGCAGTTTCATTATACACGTGTTCTGTCCTCTTGACAAGGGTTGTGGTGTTTGATAGGTGCGCAAAATACATATTCAAGAGTACCTTAATCATGCACTTTAGTCGACTTGAGCCTCATACATCGTTTGTTTTACTCGTTTTCTATTTTGCATGTAATTTGAAATAATGTTCAATATAATGAAGCAGAAACAACTCTATTTACAAGTTGGCGACTCTAGGTTGGTCGGATACAAGAGAAGAGCAAGGCTAAAGGGTTAAAGAAACTGAATTACTAAAGGCAGACAAGAATTACTGAGGCACCCAGGCTAATTTACTCAGGGCAGTTACGTTGGATTTCAGAGGCACCACACACACTCAAGGCACCGGGTTATTCCCAACCTCAGTACTTCGCTAAGGGGTGACCCTTATCTATAATAAAAATCAGACACGATTTCCTTCTTTCCTCAGATCTGTTCTGTGGTGTTAGTTCAAAGCTACAATGGAGATAGAAGCCGAGCAGCAGGGGAAGGAAGAAGCGAGAGATGAAGATTCAGAGAGGCAGAACCATGGAAGAAGCACAGAGATGTGAGTTCAGAGAGCAACTCGGGTTCAAGAGTAGTGAGGAGGAAATTGGTGGTCAGGATTGTCTGCAAAGGGGTGAATGATGAAGTTTGAGCTGTTAAAGATGAACTGCTGGTGATGAACTCGTCTGGGGTTTGAACAGCAAGTTCTGATGGTGTATTGTGGGTCTACAGGTAGTAATGGAGTAGATTTTGGTTTGAATTGAAGCCAGAAAATCTCAGTAGAGAAAGGAGATGGCGTCAGGGCATGTTTGTGATGTTGTGGGTAATTGGAGGTGAAATCAAGGTAATGAATGGTGGAATCGAATTCAGACGATGATTTGGAAAGATGGGTTGTGATGGATTGAACGTTTGATCTCGATTTTGAGCTGCTATCAAGAACAGCTACTGCTGATGAAGAAGTTGAGGATGAAGCCGGTCAGTTCTGGGTTTCCGACAGAACAAAGAAGAAGGTTGGCGTGTGAATCACACGCGGGCAAGCAGGAGAAGCGTGCGACTCGCACGAGTGTTTGACAGAGGAGGTAGGCGTGCGAGCTTGCACGTGTAAAGACGAGATGGGCAGGCAGTTTCGTGAGTCCGACAGTTTTGAAAGGTGGCTGGGCTTCTGAGTGAGCTGAATCTTGGCCCAGGACGTTGTTGTTGGGTCAGTTTTTGACTGGGCTTCGGATTTGGTGTTTTGTTTTGGTTAGGTTAGGTTTTGAGTGTGAATAAAAAGGAAGAAAAACTCACAGGAAGGTTTTTATCACGCACAGTTTTGAGGATTTTGGAGAAAAGTTCCTGCACGTTTCCCGAGGCGAGTTTGAGAAGGGTTTTTGGCACGGATTTCGAGGTGGACCTTTGGGGGAAAGATTGGAACTTGTCTACAAAGGGTTTTTATGATTTCTTTCACTTCTATATTGTTTTATTTAGCTTTCAAAAACATCATGAGTAGCTAATTTATTTGTTATTGGTTAAGGATGTAGTCCTAAATAGCAAAAGACATGTTATTTGAATAATTGTGGAGTAAAACCTTATTCTTTTCATTATCGTCTCTATTTTACCATATGATTGAGTGTATGAATGATGTATTACACTAAGTTTAGATACCTTATGATTCAAGTGGCCAATTGAGTTAAATTGTGTCTACAACTATTGCTAGAATTAGGTTATGAGATACGAAATAGTCGATTACCTATTCACAAGTAGCACAACATGATTCTTGAGGTGGTGATAGCTTTGAGAATCATGTGTAGGATATTGCCTTTGTTGAATGAACCATTCATGGTGGTTCATTGCATTGATTAGTCTATTTCATGGAACTTAGTGCTCGTAGAGAGTTGAATTCGATCACTCATAGTGTCGAGTTATTCTCTAGGTAGGATTCATGCATACATTGTTATGGTGCATGATGACTCAAGGAAATTGCGGAATATATTTGCGATGAATTATTCTAGGACTTTTGATGATGATAGAATGATTAGAGACTCCATATATTATTTCATATGCATGTTGAGCAATTGAAGACGAAAACCTTAACCAATATTCGTTATTCTTGATTTCATATTATTATTTCTTATTTCATATTATTCTTTACCTTCATTTATTTACTTCATTTCTTTATTTTGCTTTGAGTTACAAAACAACAAACAACCCCCCCTTTTTTTGGTTACTTTAGGATTCGATTATTGAAATAACAAATCATTACCTCTTCGTGGACGAACTTGTTCTTACCATTATATTATATTATCATATATTGTGAAGGTTGAGCTTAAGTATATTTGTGCGGATTCGACACGCATCAGTGTTGCAGTGTAGGGTCATGATAACCCGTAGCCGAGGACGCTTGAGTGCCGGGAAGTTGAGTCCCGAGGAAGTCTTTCCGCCTGCTCAGGCCTTAACAGAGGATTCGGTAAGCTTTCGTGCTGGCTCGCCCTCTTCTTCCCCTTCTCTATATTTCTTATGAGCATCGTTCCTCTCCTTCAGGGGGTTCAACCTCGCAAGAAGAAACGGAGTGTGTCCAAGAAGAATCAGTCTGCCCAGAGTGTATCTCCAGTTTACTCTCCGGTTTCGGTTGTTGCCGTGGACGAAGACAACGACAATGGTGTTAGCGATGTTGACACTTCATTCCAAGGAGGTTCGGCTCTTGATGACGCCGGCCTGGGGATAAACGAGGTCGACTGTTCGCGGGCTGGTCTCCCTTTCGTTCCTGAGATGGTTTCCCTTTCTGAGGAACAGAGGTCCGTCGGTGGTTTCCTTGTGCCGACTCCTTACGCAGATACTTATGAGAAAATTTGGAGAAGATACGGCCACATCGCTACCAGGCGACTGATGAAGGATACTCCTGTCATGGTCACTATGGTCTCTCTGCTTCTTCCCGTGATTAGGGAGATGGAGGAAGAAAAGCTATACGACGTAACTTCTGAGATGATCCAGAGGTGGGAGACTCACATTACCGTCCTGGAGGCGATGATGTGCAACGTAAGTTGGCTTCAACGTCTCGAGATCGTGAAGGTAGACCGTGCTGGGATGATTTCGAACACCTTTCCTTGTCCGAGAGCTCTTCTCTGCGTCGAACAGGACTTGGAGGGACTATCTGACAAGGCTGGTCGAATGTTGAAAGCTATTCGGGCCAAGGAACAAGCTCTGGTTGAAGAGTCTAATGAGGTTAATGAGGTGATTGAGAGTTTGAGGAAGAAGAATGACGTTTTCCGTCAGAGGGTGGAGATGCTCTACAATCGAGACTATTCTCTGTTGGATGGTTTGTTTTGAAAGTTAGAGAGAGAGTTTTTTTTTTTTAAAAAAAAAAGACCTCCAAGTGTGAGGAGTGTTCTTATTTGCAGTTCCAATGAATGAGATATATTGAGACTCTTTCTTCTTCTCTTCTCTCTCTCTCTCTTTTTTTCTTTTTTTAAAAAAAAAGGTTGAGCATTTTCATCTGGAAGGGCGAAGTTTCCCTAAGTCCCCACGCGTTCCGTGTCTCTGGGCTTGCTCCGGTAATCCTTCTGTAGAGGCGATGCCGGCTTCCTTCGTTCACGAGGTTGCGGATCTGCTTGAGTAGGATCATGCTCCATCCCCTTCCATCATCGTCGTGGCGGTGTAATGTCGACCCATGGCTCAGTGGTTCACTGCCCACTAAGGGACCTAAAGGTCGTGGTCTCAAGCCTCAGTGCTGTCTTCTCTCTCCCTTGATTTTTTTATGTGTGGCGCCACGGGTCGGGGCGCCATACCCATGGCGCCGCGGCGTTTTTTTTTTTTTTTTTTTTTTTTTTTTTTTATTACCGAGCTGTGGTGCTGTGGTTCTCCAGTCTTCCGCGTCGACCTTCTCGTAATGGCTCCCCTCAGGCGTAGTATGCCTTTAGCCATTTACCATTGATGACAGTCCCCTCTGCCTTCCCGTCTACGGTGACTATCTTGTAGTACCCACTCGTAGATGCCTTCGAGATAACGTAAGGACCTTCCCAGTTTGGGGCGAATTTTGGTGTCGTGGCGTCCTGTTGGATATACTTCGCCGTTTTCAGTACCAAGTCTCCCACTTGAAAAGTTCTCGGCTTTACCGCTTTGTTGTAAGCCCGGGAAAGCCTCTTCCGATACATCTCTACGTGTCTTTCCGCTTTGGTCCGTCTTGAATCCAGGGAGTCTAGCTCTGCTATCCTCGAATCAGCTATCTCAGCTTCATCCCAATGGACGCCACTTGCCGAGCAGATGGTACCTTGATTTCTGCTGGCAATATGGCGTCGATGCCGTAGACGAGCGAATAGGGCGAAGTTCCTGTGGAGCTTCGTGGAGAGATCCTGTAAGCCCATAATGCCATAGGTAGTTGTTCGTGCCACGTCCTCGGATTATCGTGTACAGTTCTGCTGATGATCCGAATCAACGTCTTGTTGGTACTCTCTGCTTGTCCGTTCCCTTGGGGGTGGTATGGTGTTGAGCAGATGTGTTGGATTTCGTACCTTCGGAGTAATTTTGCCACGTCTTTGTTGACAAATGGCGTCCCATTGTCTGTGCTGATGTGCTTGGGGATCCCGAATCTACAGATGATGTGCTCCTTGATAAATGTTGCGATTGTGACGCCGGTTGTGCTCTTCAAAGGTATTTCTTCCACCCATTTGCTGAAGTACTCTATCGCGGTGATGATATATTCTTGGTTTTTCAAAGAAGGGGGGTTGATCTTTCCAATAAGGTCGAGTCCCCAGCTATAAAATGGCCAGGGGCTGCTGACTGATCGTAGTGGTAGGCATGGGGTGTGGATGAGATTTCCGTGAGTCTGGTGTAATATCCTACCATTTTATATTAAAATCCTAAGAGTTGGATATCT